>KE524785.1:826937-928294 GCA_000441895.2 Anopheles sinensis | reverse complement strand
ACTTGGGTTTCCAGTCATTAGTTTTTCTCATGTTTGCTTCAATTGGGTAATTTGGCTGACTTAGAGGGAAGAACTAGTTAGGACGACTAAAACATTTTTTTTTATGTTTTGCTGTCGTTTTAAGTTGGTTTTGACCAAATGCATTTTTGTTAATTTCAATATTCCTTTTTCATTTCCAAATTTTTAAGAGTCTAGGTATATACTACTTGGCACGGGCCATAACAAGCCGAATGGTAAATCAGCTAGTCTAATATATAAATCTCAACGTTGTCTGTATACGTATATATATGTATCTGCTCACATCACGCAAAATCTACCGGGCCCATCCTCGACAAACTTGGCTGGGAGGTAACTAATTTTCCAAGGATGAGTTATTTAAATTTGTTTTTTGATATCCCCCACCTCCTTACGCCTACCGAACACCTTTCCGCTAAAATTCGAAAAAACAATTATTACTCAGCGGTTATGTAGCGGTTTTTCACCAAACTTGGTACGCATACTACTAACATATTAACATAGCATGGGTTAAAATTCCATCCATATAGGGGAAGGGGAAAGGGGGCTGTAAAAATACTCCCTACCTCCAAAATGGTAAAAATACAATGTGGGTATCATTTTCGCAGTATTCGTGATCTCTAAATCAAGTGATCACAGTCCCAATGTTATATCTTAACTTTGACTCCCTCTACCCTCCTTTGCAAGAAAACAACTTTTCCACTCACTGCATATGTGCTGATGGATTTGGAGTTTTTTCACGACATTTTTGTTCCAGGTCAGCCAGGTCCTGGAGAAAACTCAAACCGTGCACTGGCGATGCCCGAATAGGGTGGGAAAATAGAGAAAAGATAAATAAAATCTCGGGCTGTATGAGTCCGATCGGCGAAAATAGCATACCAAACGAAAGATCTCGAGCAGATCTAGCTACGTAAAAAGTTTCACGGTTCTAATGTAAGCCGTTTGGATGCTATTTAAAAATATGGGACAAAAAATGGCGCGTAGACCATGCCGGCAGCAGGGTAATGTACCATGTACAAGTGATCACAAGATCTCGGGCATGAGTCCGATCGGGGCAAATAGCATACCAAACGAAAGATCTCGAAAAAATTCAAAATTCCTACAATTAAATTAACACCGTTTTCCTGAACCAGGGTTTCTGGGTTTCTAGCACAATTTTTCTCATGTTTACTTCAATTGGGTAATTTGGCACTTACAGGGAAGAACAGTTTGACGACTAAAACAATACTTGTTATGTTATACAATATTTCTTTTTTATTTTAAAATTTTTAAGAGTCCTGGTATGTCACTTGGAACGGGCCACAACAAGCCAAATGGTAGGACTCAAGATACTGAATGAAAACACTCTATCATCAGAAAAAAAATTCTACCCGGATGAAATCGGGTAAATCAGCTAGTACAACGATAAAAAACTTCCCTCTCTTCCACGAACAATCGGTTGGATATATCATCTGAAGTATATGCGAAAGAAATGCTAATGGTTCCACTTCAAGTATCCATTATGATAAGAATGATGGTCGCCACATCTTTCCCTCAACTTACGGTCTATCGAACTCACCTGTGGCGGAGGTTCATTATGTTCAGAATGTGCTGCGAATAAAACCCGGGCAGCCCGTTCGGCGTTGCCCTCCGTGAACCCTAAAGTGGCCCACCGGGAGGCCAGTGTCGCCTAGGCAGAAAATGATTGATGACCACATCTTGCCATCATTTTTCTGCAGCAGCGGTTTTCCCCGCTGCCCTTTCGCAGGCCACGAAATAAGCACGAAACCTCCTCTTAAACGGGAAAGAGCGCCGGAAAATCTCGGCTCGCCGTTCATAATGGTTAGCGTCGTGATGAATGATAGCTGCTTGTAGAGAAAAAGAAAGTGCTGCCCCGAGGCAAAGGGCACCGTTCGCTTCCGGCAATTTAAAGGTGTGTCTACCAGTGCGATTCTTTGCCGTGGAAAATTGATTTTCCTCGGGATTCTGTCAAATTAAAACCTCTTCTGAACCAAACCTTCAGGTTGCCTCCACGTCCGCCCCAATGGTGCATTTACCAGTCGAGTCACACATCATAACACACACTCGCTCCATGAGCACGTGTCCAACTCCCCATTCGGCCGTTTTGACGAAAACAAATGGCATCATGGAAAATCCTTGCACAAAACGCTTCCCGTAAGGCTTGACGACAGAGCTTGTGCAAAAGCAGAATCACAAACCGAAGTTGAGCGATGAACTCACGATGAGCGTGCGGGGAATATAACAGGCTGGCTCCATCTCGAATCGGGGTTGGGCTCGTCAGCACGCTGCGAGCTACAAGCGAAGGTAATCTATCAACGTCCTGCAGAATGACTTGATTGGCTGCGATGGCCATTGCAAAATTAACCGGTCATCGGCCAGCCCCCCGAGGAATGCTTCCAAGTGGTCTGAGCCGTAAACACGGAGTGCTGCCCAAGTCCGAACCGGTGGAGACGCCTGGTCGCTCGTGATAACTTTTATTTTTCCCTCGCTTGCTCACAGACTATAATTTTACCCTGTGTTGAAAACACGTCTAAATCTACTCTTTACATGTCTCTCCACTCCCTGAATGTAGCCGTGGAATTCAAAAGATTGTACCATCGACCATCGAGCCGGTGTAAGGCAAAGTTACCTGTATCCTGTGGAGTCCAACTAACTTGTAGTTGGCTGTTGCTTTCGATTTCAAGTTTGAAGCCATTTTACTTGACAGCTCGTCACGCCGTCCCACCATTTCCCAGCGAAACGATGAAGCAACCGGTGGTGACAACCATCAGTCCGTACCCGCGCCCGTGTGTGTGTGTGTGTGTGTGTGTATATGTGTCTTGATGGACGACGAGCTCATCGTGAAAAAGTTGAAAAAGGAAAACCGGGAAGAGAGGAAAAACAATGGCGCGCACGTGTCAGTGGTGCGATTCTGACAAGGATTGTAAATATTTATTGTACGAAACCGTAGCGTGTCCAACTCTCACATCACGGGTAAGTGGTAAAAGGGGGAGAGTGGGGTGGGGCTCGGGGGAATTTCCCTAGCGAAAGGGCGTGGGATGTCCTCGTTTATTCCCCTCCGTTTTATTTTGCATATATGCGTATGGTTCGCTTTTTCCGCTCGATTTTGGCGGCAACCTGATCCGCGCAAGGATCGTCCAGGTGCGACACACTTGCAATCCGGTGGCTTCATTCCTGGTTCAAACGTGCGACTGTTAACGTGGTGCGGTTCCTACGCTTCGGGTGGAATATTCAGGTTCGCGAGTGTGTAAAAACTTACATCTTCCCAACTTGGTGATCTACAATGAGTGAGCCTGATGCGACGGCGAAACGTGGTCGTAAGAAACCATCGGGAATCCTGAAGCTAGACAATGTACGACGGCGAGAATCATCGGGCAGCTCGCTGCTCCAGCTTGGCGACGAGGTACGATGGAGGCGCCTGGTGGTTTTCAATATTTATCGTGTGGCTGCACCTCTTTCGCTATGCGAAGCGAATCAAATACAAAACATACGGTTTTCTAAAATCAAACCTCTCACTAAAGCTAACAATGAGTGTGGAGGCTTGGTCGGGGTGGGTTCACTTCGTACCGGAAGCAATCCCTTTGGTGCCATAAGAAATTCAGCCGAACTGATTGCTGATAATGCCATCATAGGCATAGCGTGACTGCGGATCGTGGAGCTCGATACGCGAAAATGATACAAATCGCATCACTTAGTCCCATTCCTCCAAGGCTAGTTTCAGTCACGTCTTTCAATCGGGCAACTTGTTACTTGATAGAAAGAGAAAAAAACCGTCCGAAGTTGTTCGCTTATCTCATCACGCTGGAACATTTGTTTTCTAAGGTTAGTTTCTTTGTTCGGTGAGAGTGGTAGTAAAACAGAAAACAGGCTCTCTTACCCATCGCTAGTCGTAAATTAATTTATCCTCCTAAGTAATAAAAGAAAACCTCGGCCACGATTGTGTTGGCAGTGACACACGAGAGCTGCAAGGTGGGGTTGAGGGTTGGGGGGGAGAAGGGTCCTCCTCTTTGTAACTAATGCGAAAAAGATGCCACCACCAACCGGTTGCGGTTATTATCATCAACCGCGGGCGCATTTGTTCCCCCAAAAGAGAAAGAATGCAGCAGGTGGTATGGCATTGTTGGCGAAACGTTTCTTCGCACAACATCTCGTAAGGGCATGACCGAAAGACGTATAAGAACCTCAACGCAGACAAAAGCGAGTCGAATAAAACAGAACGAAAGAAAAAACATCTTTTCACCCGTCCACCGATTATGAAAAGGAAAAGTGAAAAAACAAATAACAAAAACGGCTTAAGGAGTAAGGAGGAAATAAAAACACATACTTCACACACTACGAACACTGCCGAGGGAAGAGTTTTCCGCAGTTTTCCACCCATTGATACGGGGAGGTTTCTTGTAGTATTTGCCGAACCCTTTATCCTCCGGGTCGAGGATGGTTCAATGTAGTGACTTCGATCCAGTTGCGATTAATCCTTCCTGGCGAACGGTTTACGGAATTTCTTGTTCAGTCCGTCAACGAGGACTGACGACGTACGTGAATCGGTAACACGCGACCTCAAGCAGTCCATTGGGGCAGAAAGTTATCATTTTAATTAGCTCAAGACAGGGAAAAGGGTAATACTGTAGTGCATGTGTTACATAATAGTTTAAAATGCAAGTGAATTTGTGATGTGTTTATGAAAAAAAAGATACCAACCAGATAGAAATAAAAATGATCAAAAACGTTTTCTTTAAGTTTGGAAGAAAAACATAAAAAGTGAAAAGAGATTTTTTCCCTTAAGTCCCTTCGAAACATAATGTCTTATAAACCCAAGTGCTTGAACGATACAACATTGTAACATAAAGCTGTGAAGGGTTCCACCGCCTTTATCATGTTAGAAAATTCCCTTTCCATTTGTTCATAGCTCACAAACAAATACAATCCACACTAGGCATGTTAATGGCATTCACGTCGCTAAAGTCCCGGAACGAATTTTGCCGACATTTTTGGCATTCCTTTGTGGAACAGACAAATGAGCAGATGAGGGAAAAGACAAACCACCACCGGAGGAAAAGCGCTCGCAAATCACAATAGTCACGGTGACGGGGCGTAGGATAGTCCTATTGCGGTGTGGGTGGATAATTTTCCCACCCACCACCAGGACGGGCTGCGTAAGGATTGTGACTGTGTCCAACACACGACGACTCTCTTTAATCCACTTCGCACGGCAATAACGACTACTGGCCGTGGACGGTGGAAATGGGGTGTGGAAGGAGGGGGTCACACCGCGTGGGACTAATTAATGGAACTTTCCTCCAGCAACGGAAAAAAGGCCTTGACATAAAAGACCGTCAAATGTGAATCACACTGCATGAACGAATTGTGACGCGCCTGTTGTTGGACGAAAATGGGAAATTCTCCGTGTCCGTGACGGTTTCGGTTTCGGAAAGGACATCGGTTGGTTGCTTTTTTTATAATCACCTTTTCCTCGCCACACTCGCCACAATGCCGCAGAGAAGTGCGAAGAAGCACACCCCGAAACGCCGCAGGACGTCACAGCAGGATCGTAAACGTACAAATGGATCCGCCCGCTCGTGCGAGACTTGGAGTTGGAAGGAATGTCTTGCTCGTCGTGTCGCAGGTGTTGTCGGGAAAAAAGCACACGATTATTAATAGTGCTGGGAGCTGTTGGAGCCGTAATCAATTATTATTCGATGTTGTCTGCGTGTCTGCTGTCGTGTTTCATTGCCTTCCTTCCTTTTGTTCTTAAGTGAATGTTGCTAACACTATCGGAGGGTATTGCGCCATCGAGTGGATGGAAATTAGCGTCACTTCCCGATGGGGGTGTGGGGGAGGGGGAACTTTAAAGCCAACCTAAACATGGGTGCGGGAATGACGTCGCCTGGCGTATCGATACACGCCCGATCGATCGGGACTGCACAGTGTGTCAGGTCAAGCTATTTTAAAAAGCAATAACTCATATCAATTGGGGGTTTCAACTTTTTTATTCGCGAGTGATTCAAGATGTATTTTGTAGATAACTTACAGTAATTTTTATTTAAACAATTCATGCTACGGAAAGGAAAAGTTTATGAGACATTCGAATGTCCATTCGTTTTCCCCACTGTGCGTTGGGCAACACACAACCATACACACTTTTGTAGCGCACGATTTTATCGTGGCCGTTATCAGTCGTGAATTGAGCGCCGTCCGAGGGAAAGCGTCGCTCAAAGGAGAATCATTCTGAATGCGTGCTGTGTTTTGCACGGGTTGCTTTTGACAGCTCTCACCACCGACTTCCGTTTCGCCGCAACTCTCCGTCACCTGGGCCTTCCCGACCGTTGGCCATTCCCGGCTCGATCTCTCCGACGACGACGACGAGGAAGGTGAAGTTTTGAGCAGCGAGCAGCAACATCCGGCGGCTGCAGGGTCCGTCCCGAGGAGACCGTTTCACGCACCGGCAAGCGATGGCAGCACGTCTGTGCTACCGGAAGCTGCTGGCAGTAACCCGTCGGGGACGCTGGCAAAGCCGAACGACCCGAAGAAGCGTACAGTGAAAGTGCTGCCGGCGAACCGAACCGGAAACGTTATGAAATCACCTGACGTGGTGGGGGCGGGCGGTTCGTTCTTTGGCGGGTAAGCGATTGTCTCTGCTGACTGACGTAATCTTAATTGCTCGATCTTGTGCTAATGTGCCCGTGCTTTTCGGTCGTTTCCGGCGCACGACAAGGGACCCGGCGGCGGCGCTGGTGGCTGGTGCTCGCTGCGAGACGGACGACGATGAGGACTACTCGGCCAGTCTGAACGCGATCATCCAGCGGAAAGCAAGTGTTAAGAAAAAGCGCGCCGGCTACAAGGGACACCGGCGAGCGTCGAGTCCGATCAGCCAGATGATGGGTCTTCCGGACGGTGTTGGTGGTGGCGGTGGCGGTGGCAGACGCCGTTCGAGTGTGTACACGACCAGCTCCGGGGAAACCGGAATTACGCTGCCCGGAGACGAGCAATCGCTGGGCGGGGGACGCGAGGAGGCAACCGGGCGGCAGGACAAACTGTTCGACACGATCCGGCTCCACAAGGAGGTGCTGCAGACGGTCAAGCTCCAGCCGATCAGCATGAAGCGGAAGCTGAAGTTGGTCCAGCAGGCCAAGAGCTACATTACGCGCCACGAGGGAGCTCTGCAGGAGCATTTCACGTCTCGCACGGCTCGCAGTTTGGTGGCACAGTTTAACATTTTTCTTACAACGGTAAGTGGTAAGTGCTTGGTGTGTCCAATAACTTTCGTGTCTGTTCAATGCGGATACTTTTTGGACATGCCATTCATGACGGAACAGACAAACGCCAAACAACAAACAATAGTAAACGGTTTTTCCTTGAAAACGGCATCGAATACAATTATTCTATCTCCAACATTCCCCTAAAGAAATGGCAACAACTACTCCGCGAGCTGGCCAATCTCGTAACCTACCTGATACCGTGGGAGTCTCGCATCAAGGAAATTGAATCGCACTTCGGTTCCGTGGTGGCATCCTACTTCACCTTCCTGCGATGGCTTTTCTGGGTGAACGTGGTCATTTCGGTGATGCTAGTCGTGTTCATTATGGTGCCGGAGGAGATTTACGTCGATCCGGAGAAGGCCAAGTGTGACATCCGGAAGAGTATGTCCCAGCAGGAGCGAGCGCTGACACGGAACTTTAGCACGATCTGGGAATTCGAGGGTCATCTCAAGTATTCGCCCCTCTTTTATGGGTAAGACATGATAAAGATACGCGAAAATTGCGCCCATTGCATTGAAAATTGCATTTAGAAGGCAGAAAGGCAAAAGTGACTTCAATGCTAGTGTCGAACAGGAACGTAAATTTACGTTTTCTCTTCCAGATACTACTCGACATTTTCCGGAGCTATTGCGTGGGGCTACAACCTTCCTTTGGCCTATTTTTTCACGGGACTCGTCGTATACATTTACAGTTTCGTGGCGACACTGAAAAAGTATTCCCGCTCGTTCAAAGAAATTGTTCAATACTGAGCCCAGTTCCTTTTTCCGATTAGGATGGCTGAAAATTCCCGCATGTCAAAACTCTCCTCTAAGGATGATGAGTACGTTTTCTCGTGGAAGCTGTTCACCGGCTGGGACTACATGATAGGCCACATGGAAACGGCACAGAATCGTATGGCATCGATTATTCTCGGCTTCAAGGAGGCGCTGCTCGAGGAGGCCGAAAAGAAGAAGGATACGCGAAAGTAAGCTCTGCCAAATATAACTTCTAGTGATATGTTGTTCTACTGCCATCTCCCTCCCATCTCTTTGGACAGTTGGAAAATTATACTCTTACGGATATTGGTAAACTTCTTGATACTGGGATTGCTGGTAGTTTCGGCGTACAAGGTGATACAGGTGGTGAGGAACTCGATGGATTTTAAGGATTCCGATTCCTGGTGGCGACGGAACGAAACCACTATCGTCATGTCGTTGATCTCCTTCTTCTTCCCGATGATATTCGAAGCGCTCGGCATAATGGAATACTACCACCCGAGGAAACAACTTCGTATCCAACTGGCTCGCATCATGGTGCTGAACATGTTAAATCTCTATTCGCTAATTTTCGCCCTTTTTGATAAGATCGCGCACATGACAAGGGAATTGCGTAGGATGAAGCCGCTTAACTTCACCTCCTCCGCAAGCCAGTGTTTTGTGCCGCAGGAAGGATCACGATGGAACGTTTCCAGCTTCCTTACGGATGGTTCGTTTGGTGCCGAAATGATAGCAAACCTTACACGATCCGGCTACGGTCCAGCCACTCTGATGGCCAACGGGAGTAGCTGCTTCCGTGTACCGACAAATTGTCTGAACACCACGGAAGGCACGGGAGCCACTGTGACCGTGCTGACAACGCTTTTATTAACCAATCTGTCCACTACCGCCATGCCCGATTTGTTTAACTCAACTACAGCGCTTACGACGAGCGATTTTGGAACATCGTTTAACCCATCGACGACCACGATCGCCACTGAGTACCATGCATCGCAGCATGGCTATGACGAAGGTGATGATGAAGAGTATCGCCGACGATTCCTACCGAATGATGACCTCGGAGGAGTTCCCATCAATAAACGGGAAGCCATCTACGACACTGGAAGCGGAATATCGACCTCAACTGCAGTTCCAGGTACAACCCAACAACAGACAGGGGAGCTCACGACGGAAGAGTTTCAAACGATGACCTACACCGAGCTGTACAAATTCGTTACCGGCAGGTACGACAAGTTTCTCGAAACATACTACTACTCCCCGGACGAAGCGGATGACGCGAAAGAAATGACCGACAGTCAAGAAGAGCTTGCGGAGTACGAGGCTAACCAATTTATAACCTCCGAGGAAGCGCTGGGGCTTCGTCCTTCCACCACCGACAATCCTCGTACATTTGAACATACAACAACGGAAGGCTATACAAGCATTTGGACGACGATCGAAAGTCAAATGACTGCAGGAATATCGACGGAGGATCAATCAGTGCCTAATTCAACGTCTACGGAAACATTCAGCGTTCTTTACACTACGGAAGCAATGCAATCGAGTACGCCACAGTTGGAAGATATTTCGACCGAAGCAGAACACACACCAAAGGGCACACTTCCTACAACGCCCGGATGGACAATCGAGAACCCCACTTCGCTGGGGACAGATGATGATGTTGGTCAGAGATTTGAGGGAACCACCTCAACTGAAACCCCCGGAAGCTGCTACCATTGGCTGTGTACGCCGGCCAGCACGCAAACATTGGACGCTCAGGACAACAAGTACCGAAACGCGGACATCCGTACCCTTTGCTGGGAAACCATGTTTGGACAAGAGCTGGCTAAGCTTACCGTGATGGATTTGGTAGGTCGTGAGCTAAGGAAGGGAAGTTAAATTTAGGGAAAACTGCTTACCATTATCTTTTTATTTTATTTCTCCTTTCGCAGATCGTCACCATTGTGTCCACATTGATCTTGGATTTTTGCCGTGCGCTTTTTGTGCGCTTCATGAACGGATGCTGGTGTTGGGATTTGGAGAAGAAGTTCCCCAAAGTAAGTGCTATCGTAACGTTAACAATAATTTTATGACATTCGATCGATCGGATTCGTTTCAGTACGGTGATTTTAAGATTGCGGAAAACATTCTGCATCTCGTGAACAACCAGGGCATGGTGTGGATGGGGATGTTCTTCTCGCCCGGGCTGGCCGTGCTTAACATCGCCAAGCTGGTGATCATCCTCTATCTGCGCTCCTGGACGGTGCTGACCTGCAACGTGCCACACGAGGTCGTCTTCCGTGCGTCGCGCTCCAACAACTTCTACTTCGCCCTGCTGCTTACAATGCTCTTCCTCTGCGTGCTGCCCGTAAGCTACGCGATCGTGTTCCTCGAGCCCTCCTGGCACTGTGGCCCCTTTTCGAACTCCAACCGTATCTATCATCTGCTGACGAACGCCACCGAGCGAATCGTGCCGGAAATGGTGACCAAGTATATCGTCTCACCGGCGGCCGTCATCCCGCTGCTGGTGCTGCTCATACTGATCATCTACTATCTGCTATCGTTGACCGGCTCGCTGCGGGAGGCCAACCAGGACCTGAAGCTCCAGCTTCGCAAGGAACGCACGGAGGAGCGCCGAAAAATGTTCAAGATTGCAACCAGCACCCAGCAGCAGACGCCCGGCACGGACATGGCCGGCATCAACGGGCTGTCCAGCTCGTGGCACAAGGTGCTCGACTCCACCCAGCTGCGCCTTCAGTCGACCACGGACAACGCGACCGACTCGGAAAACTCCACCACCAAACGCAAGGAGCTGCTGCAGCGCATGATGAAAAAGGCGCTCCAAAAGGAGCACGTGGAAGGAGGGGAGTCCAGCGTGGGCCCAACGCAAACACTCTCCGCCGCTCCGCCGGTTCTCGTTTCGCCTCCGCTCATGGGAACCGTCACCGTCAACGAAAAGCAGCGGGCGGTAGGAAAATCGAACCGCGCCGGCCAAAACACGGAGGATGTTTTCCGGTTCGATCGGCGCGCCGTGGAACAAATGGGTCGCGGTTCAAAGGCAAGCGAAGCGACGGACGACGATAACGGGAGGAAAAAGTTCGAGCGAACGCGGCCATCGACGGCGGAGCGTTTCCGGTTGGCGGCACAGGCCGAACGCCGCCGGATACACAACCTGCGGATGGCGGGCAAGGCGGCTGAGCAAACGACGGCGGACTGGATCGAGCAGATTCCCGTCATCACGATCAGCAAAACCTCCAGCGATGAGTGCATCATCGAGTCCGACCTGGACGATCCACACGATCGGAAGGAGGCCAACGTGACCGAAGCGGTACTTTCGAAGACGACGCGACAGTCCTAAGTCAAGTCTTTTGCTGTTTTTTCGTAGCTCGATCAGATGCTTTGAATGCTTAGCGAGCGCATTCCCACATGGTCTTCGTGTGCACCACCACTTTTCGATGTGTATTTATTGGCATGCTGCAAACGTGTCAACTAGATAATTTTCAGAAATTTATCACAATAGGATATTCAGTGTTGGACGTTTTTTAAATCAATTTTCATGAAAGCAATTCGGATTGTTAGAAATTCTTTTCGCTCATATCCGAAACACTCACAAGTGATACAAAAAGAAGGGAATTGATCTTCTACAAGATTCTTGCTCGAAAAGTCGGAATCTCGTCTTGTATGCAAGTAATTCTTGCTATGAGTCACTTCGAATGCAACGATCATCACGACGATCAGTGCACTGATGCACTTCTGTTTATGTATGGTTTTCACACACATACACACACACAAGTAACAAGATACATTCGGCACCGATCGACTTCTCATGACATTTGCAGACGTTGCACTGAAGTAATTTGGGATGTTGATCAACTCGAGTATCAAAATATTTCAGTAAAATGGCACCATGTTTTGTTTGTCAAACCGCCGTTTTATGATGATATTCAGCCGGCTGAACAAAACATTACAGCATTGCCTTCCGCAACATAACTATCACTTTCGATGCTCCTCGATCGTCACGTACGATCGTCATTCCAGTGTATACCTTGCTCCTCTTCGCGCGTCTGTAGCATATTTAAATGACAGCGCGGGGTTAGAGTTGTATGTGTTTCAGCGAGCATGCGATATTCAGCGGCGGAATAAAAATAACATCCAAATATTACAACCCATACACACACACACACACACACCCGCACAAACGCACACCATAGCGTAGCTGAGCATAGGAGACACGAATATATTCTCTAGCCTTCAACAGCAGCAGCAGCAGCATATTTAGTTGCATTCGAGATTTCGTACGGATTTGACGTTTCTTCGCCGTCTGCCGTCGATCGCGTTCGATCGCCTGGTGGAGTGTTTGTCGCGCCTGTGTGTGCGGTGCTGCTTCGGGAGAGGAAGCACCGTTCCCTTTTTTCCCACCATACCTGTTGTTTTCCTACGGTTGGTATCGCTTTTCCCCCCTCGTACGTACTCGGGCTTCATCTGCACATGAGAGCATCGTTCGCTGAATGCTAAAATTGATCTTTAGTGGCATTAGAAAACGTACGCGGAAGGAAATCTCATCGGAAGGAGTGCCACAAACCAAATCCGAAACAGTGTGGAAATGTGTGGTCCTCTGCTCGTGATGCTGCAGAGATTTTTCTTCAGACCCTCCGGAATGTGCTTTCCTCCTATTCCCTCGCCTTCGTTCAGATACGTTCACCCCATGCCGTACCATACCTTTGGCTCTCCAGAGACCATGTGTTGCTAGCACCGCACCAGGGGTGTGCAAGAGTGCGCGCGTGTGTGTGTGTCAGTGTACTATGTAAAATTTGTAACCCATTTCCGCTCGCAGCAGATCTTCGGTCACCACTTTTCCTCACGAACGACACGAAGCAAAAGAAAAGTTTAAGCTGAATCTAGCGCCACGAAGTTTTATTGAAGTGCCTGGTTTAGTCTCGCTAACTTCGCGATGAATGTGGAAATCCCTCTATTGGTGCGATTCATGATGCTTCCTCTTCGTTTCAGCCCAATTTGCCTGGTTTGCAGGATCGTTTGCCAGTTGGTGTAGTTTGTAGAACAGTGGAATCGACATTCCAAACGCCACGAAGTAGTATCGCCAAATCCACTGTGTTTTCAAGTAGTGCTGCGTCGGAAACTGCACCACCTTCGCCGACAAAGTGTAGGGAAACTTCATACGGCGCTTCGCCTGTTCCATGGTGTTTTCCATTTCAGGATATGCTATATGCTCGACAAATGTTCGTGTACTTCACTGTCTTACAGAAACGTCCTGTGATTACTAGATACCAGTAATTTGTCCACCGTGATTAAAACAACAAATTTGCTCTTGGGAACTTTAAAAACAAAGTATGCCATGCCATCTGTGAGCCATGGCGTGTGGAAAATGTGAAAACGAAATTTAAAGTGACCAGTGCTACCCGTCGATGCTATGCGAAAGATACGACACCTAGCAAATGCTGCACGAAAACATGTGTCGGCGGTCGAAAGTGAAACTGCTCTCAAGACAGCCCTATCATTTCGTGCCCGTTTCTGGTACTTGCGTTGTTCCGGTTCTTGATTCATGTGTTGCTGCTGTGAATTACTATCAGCCAACCGATAAGCCAACAAGTGAAGTGCTACAGCGAAGGGGCTGTATTCTTACTTCACACTGGTAACAGTAGTAAAAAGAGGAAGAACGACGTGAAAGAGATTAAGATGAAAGACAGGAAGAATTTAACGAAAAAGAAAGAAAACAGGAATTAATTCAGGACATGGTTTCCTGCTCGATGTGCACGTAGTTTCCCATTCGCGAAGGATTTTATGTTGCCACAGTATGCATGATTCCATAAGCGACAGAACTTCTCGCTCGTGACAGCGTGCGGTTTCGAGCGGGAGAAAAGGGAAGCGAAGCAGATCTTTTCCACCGTTTTCCAACAAAGCACGTTTCACCGCATAAGATGGGCAATTTTGTCGTCGTAGTTATGGAGAGCTTACTTCCAGAAAAGCTGATGGCAGAAAACCGCTGCGCTTATAACGAAGCAGCCAAGAAACGAATAGGTTGACTCGGGGACCCGATGCAACCGGAGAACATGCATATTTGCGCCATCGAGGAGGGTGAAAAGACACTAGAAACATTATCAAGTATACGCTTTTCCTCTCTTCTCTCAAATCCCCCCCCTCGGTTCTCCTTTAAAAATGGCCATAAAGCGAAGGCTGCGGTCTCTGGCGGTCGTCTGCTTTTGCAGGAACTCTGATGACGCCATCAAAAGACAAATATTTAGCCGACAAAAAGATATAATCAACGCTTCCATGGTTGTTGGTTGTTGGTGCACCCTTGATTGCAAGGGGAGGTTCGCCAAGCACTCGCAATATTGTTAGAAGAATGGGATAAGTTGCAGCATAGCGTAGTTTGGGGCTAATTGGACCGACCATAAATTGCAATTTTTGTTTCGTTTAAAGATTGAAAACATTGGAAAAAACCCTCTTCAATTTTGAAATTATCAATGTAGAAAACGTAGTTCTATTCCGAAATAAAATGAAAAAGTGGATGAAGTCGCTAAAAAATTATGCCTCATGCAAACCTACTCGCCATTGAGCCGGGAGCGCACAACACACCGATCGTGCACGTGTGTGAGAATGATGAAATCATGACTTATTTTTCCCGCACCATCTCTGGCAGATGTGTGTAAAATCATCTTCCGTGAGTTTGCTCGCGTCTTAGGCCCAACATTCTGACCGAGGCAAGACCCTCTGATGCAAGCATTGGCGGCTGCTGGCGATGGGCGAATGTTGTTTACATTCCGGCACTCTGCTACCAGATGGTTTTCTTTTACGACGATCCGAGCAGATCGGTTTCGGTGATGATCTCTGCCTGCCCGGCCGGATGGAAGTTGCCTTCGCGGCAAAATCAACATTTGCTTTGGGCGTGTACATCCAACCGACCGAGGGGGGTTCTGTTTATCCTGAGCGAGGGAGTGATATTTGAATCTTCATTTTGGAGGTTGTAGAAGGGATATCAGCCAAAAATGATCTTCAAAATTGATAATTGTTCCTATCAGCTGTACCTGATTGTATATTCTAATTTTAGTAGCTATCGTACTCCGACAGTGTCTTGAATTCATTTTCCTAGTTTACTCTATAGCTCAATTCTCTATCTTGTGCCTTCTCTCTGCTCTACAAGCTTTCCGCTCTCCCCTGCCAAGATCTCTACCACATTTTCTGCTTCTTCTCAGAGCGCTTAGTAGGAAACGGGCCGTGTCTTTGCCAGTTGCAGATAAGACGTGCTGGAGCTCGGGTTCGAGTTCGAGCAATGTGCCGCCAACACAAGAATCTCGTCTCGTAGCGAGCTGAGACAGGGCGCGTTTGGGGGCATCCGTTGCCCGGAAGCGGAACTCAATCGCGTATGTGTCCGGATGTCCGCGTGCTTTGCGATTAGAAGTGAATTGAAAGAGAACATCATTAGAACGCTCGAATAGTGTTTCATAGTTGTGCAGATACTACCAACGGTGGACGGTGAAAAAGTGACCAGTGCCAGGGAGGAGGAGGAAATAGTCCGTCGTATTAAGATTACCATTTTCCGTGCCAAAGATGTCGCCCAGTAGAAGAAGGTGTCCCCGGACGTGCGGTCTGGTGGCCGCCACCATCCTTTTATTCGTTATTTCTTCACCGACGATAAGTGCCAATGAGAACACACACTATTTACCACCGCTGGAGTGTGTCGATCCATACGGAAGGCCACAGGTATGCATACAAAATCTTAGCAAATGATTTTAACTAACACAAAAAGTGCTCCAACGGATGATTTTCTTACGCTGTCACGAACGAAGACCCTTTCGTGGTCACCAAGAACAAAAGGGTGGTAGAAGATAGACCGAAAAACTAGGTTAAAGATCATCTCCGAAATAAGTTGTTCAGAAAAGCTTGCGGCAGCATCTTTCCAGAGGGTTTGGCTTATCGCATCTTACACATTTTCGTAAGAGAGTTATTCACATAAAAAACGAAGCGATTAAGAAATAGCTAAGACATTTCAATTTGAAGAAGAATTCATTCAGGACTTAACAACGAGGACAGTAAGGGAGTAATGGTTGACCTCATGCATAGCAACGGGCCTTGTTCGTGATGCTCGGTTTAGCATATTTAGTGTACGGTTCACTCGCTTCACGTTTCAATGGCAAAGTTGCCCAAGTTGAAGTCCTCTTGAACGATGCAGATCCAAATCACAAGCCGTAGGAAGGCACAGATTCTTCTCGACAGGGAACCACTTAACTAGGGAGCATGATGCACATATTTCAATTAGCAACAATTGTAGAGATCTCGAGCACAATTAACACAACTCGTTCTACTTTATGTGTAATGACACTGTCGCTCCGCGATATAAGAGGTAGGACATCCTAGTAGCTCCCCTTCGTCGTCTTTTGGATCGTGAGAACTGAACCCGTATTATCAACATACGTTCGGAAACAACGTTTGAGCACTTAGGGAAGAACGGAGGGGTTCTGAACCGTCTCTCCGGAAGCGACTTTATCAGCTATTTTAGACCGTTCCTTCTGCTGCTAGCCTTGATAAGCGACTTGGCCGTCTTTACATATGATTCTTCGAGCATCATCGCACTTGTTGTCGTTTAGATGAAAGTTTCTTCTGTTCTGTGTGTGTGTGTGTATGTGGTTCGGAAGCTGGATTTGCTGTGCTTACGTTCAGCAGAGTTTTTGTAGATGCTGATTGCTGTTTCGTTTTCTTCTGATCCGCTTTTCTCAGCGTTGTATTCCGGAGTTTGAGAATGCCGCCTACCAGCTGCAGGTGGAAGCGACGAACACGTGCGGTGAGGAACAGAATGGGACGAACTTTTGCGTCCAGACGGGTTACTCGAACCGCAAGAGCTGCGACGTGTGCGAGCGGGGCCAGCATTCGCCCCACTACCTAACCGACTTCCACGATCCGAACCGACCGACCTGGTGGCAGTCGGAGACGATGTTCGAGGGTGTCCAGTACCCGAACCAGGTCAACCTGACGCTCAAGCTGGGCAAGTCCTTCGACATCACCTACATCCGCATCGTGTTCCACTCGCCGCGTCCGGAATCGTTCGCGATCTACAAGCGGGTGACGCCGAACGGGCCTTGGATCCCGTACCAGTACTACAGCGCCACCTGCCGGGATACGTACGGTCTGCCGGACTCGACCTCCGTCATGAACGGCGAAGACGAGTCTCGGGCGCTCTGCAACAGCGAGTACAGTGACATTTCGCCCCTTCGGGACGGCAATATCGCGTTCTCGTCGCTCGAGGGCCGCCCGTCCGCCATCAACTTCGACCATCACCTGGAGCTGCAGCAGTGGGTGACGGCCACCGACATCCGCATCACACTGGACCGACTGAACACGTTCGGAGACGAAGTTTTCGGTGACGAGCAGGTGCTCAAGTCGTACTTCTACGCCATCGCCGACATCGCCGTGGGAGCGCGCTGCAAGTGCAACGGACATGCGAGCGAGTGCACGACCAGCACCGGACTGGATGGCCACCGGACACGCGTCTGCAAGTGCATGCACTTCACCGACGGGCCCGACTGCGACCGCTGCCTGCCGTTCTACAACGACGCGCCGTGGGGCCGAGCCACGTCCAAAAATGTACACGAATGTAAACGTAAGTACCAGAGAAGCCATTTCGAACGATTAAATCCAATGCACGGGAAGGGAACTAATGCAGTGATTCTCAATTTAGATTGGTTTTTTCAATCCAAAATCACAAATTTAACGGCTTTCTTAAGTTGGAGTAAGCATTTAAATTGTACAACTACCGCTGTTTTCCTTCTCTTATTCGATTGAAAAGAAAACCAAAAATGTTTCAAACGTTTTAAAAAATATCTTTCACCACTGTGCTATGCTCGTTGGCCAGTTACCGTTAGTGGCCAAATCATACTCAATCTTACGCGACGGAACACACAGGCCAAGGAGACAGGTTTCCTTTTATGTGCAGCACATATCATTGCAGAAAGTGCTCGCGCTCTTCCTTCGGGAACTGGTCCTATCCCTCCGCGACTTCTCAGAACGCAATACAAAAAAAACCTTCCATGTAAGGCTGCTCCGGAGCAGTCCGGTTGTGCAGTTTGTCGAAAAACGGACCGCATTTCCAACACATTCCGACATTCGCGGTTCGAACTAGCGGCCGCACGGACCTGGCTGACGATGAGACGTTCTACCGTGTGCCTTTTGCTGGCGGCGTTACTGCTGCTGCTGGCGAGCGGAACGGTGCAACCGTTGTTGGTGTACTACCCCGATCGTGAACGGAAAGCCACTTCCCTGCCACGAGCGCGGTACTACGTGAACTGTAAGGCTCCTCTTCGGAGGTTCGTCCAATGGCAACAGGATCAAACGTGGATTCGCCGTAGAAAGTGTTAAACCTAACAAACCAATCCTCGATACAATCTAATGGGCCTCTCTCTTTTCGTTTGCCGTTTCTCCAATAGCGTGCAATTGCAACGGGTACTCGACCAAGTGCTTCTTCGATCGGCATCTGTACAACCTGACCGGCCACGGTGGCCACTGTATCGATTGCGGTGCGAATCGGGACGGACCGAACTGCGAGCGCTGCAAGGAAAACTTCTTCATGCGCGAGGATGGCTACTGCATCAACTGCGGCTGCGATTCGGTCGGCTCGAGGTCATTGCAGTGTAATGCGGAGGGCAAGTGTCAGTGCAAGCCGGGCGTGACCGGCGAGAAGTGTGATCGCTGTGACGCAAACTTCTTCAACTTCGGACCCCACGGTTGCCAACCGTGCAACTGCGATGTGCGGGGATCCCAGGACAACACTCCTTCCTGTGACCCGGTGACCGGTGTCTGCTCGTGCAAGGAAAACGTCGAGGGACGGCACTGTCGCGAATGTCGGCTGGGCTACTTCAACCTGGATGCGGAGAACAAGTTCGGCTGCACGCCGTGCTTCTGCTACGGACACACGCTGGAGTGTACGAGCGCGAACGGGTACTCGATCGTGTCGACGACTTCCAACTTCAACAAGCACAAGGAAAAGTGGACGGCAGTGACGGACACTGGAGTACCGGTGGACGTGAAGTACCTTTCGCACAGCCAATCGATCGGAGTCGGTGCAAATGGTCACCGTACGGTGTATTTCCTGGCACCGGACCGCTTCCTCGGCGATCAGCGAGCGTCCTACAACCGGTTGTTCAAGTTCCGGCTGCAAATCGTCGGTCAGCCACGGGTCGAAGTCGGTGCGTACGATGTTGTGCTGCAGAGTGGCAACAGCAGCATCTCGCTGCCGATCTTCGCCCAGAACCAGGGCATGCCGAGCGAGGAATCGCGCGAGTTCGCCTTCCGGCTGCACGAGAATCCCGAGTACCTCTGGAATCCTTCGAACTCGGCGCGCGGCTTCATGTCCATCCTCAGCAACCTGACGGCGATCAAGATTCGTGCCATCTACAGTAACCACGGCGAAGCGGTGCTCGATGACGTGGAGCTACAGACGGCCCATCGAGGAGCGGCCGGCCGGCCAGCGACCTGGATCGAACAGTGCACCTGCCCGGAAGGGTACCTCGGCCAGTTCTGTGAGTCTTGCGCCCCCGGCTACCGTCACAATCCGGCACGTGGAGGCCCCTTCATGCCGTGCGTACCGTGCGATTGTAACAAACACGCGGAAATCTGCGACTCCGAGACGGGACGGTGTATCTGCCAGCACAATACGGCCGGGGACACGTGCGATCAGTGCGCGAAGGGTTACTACGGCAATGCGCTCGGCGGGACGCCTTACGACTGCAAACGCTGTCCGTGTCCCAATAACGGTGCCTGCATGCAGATGGCCGGAGATACAGTCATGTGTCTGGAGTGTCCCGTTGGTTACTTCGGTACGAACAAATTGCTGCAACAAAAGAACACACTAATTAAATGCATTATTTTGTCACTTTCCCTTAGGATCACGATGCGAACTCTGTTCCGATGGATACTACGGCGATCCGACTGGAGTGTTTGGCTCGGTGCGGATGTGTCAGCAGTGCGATTGCAATGGAAATGTCGACCCGAATGCCGTCGGTAACTGCAACCGTACGACGGGCGAGTGTCTCAAGTGTATCCACAACACGGCCGGACCTCACTGTGACCAGTGTTTGCCAGGTAAGTGAAATGATTCAGCGTACCAACATTGATTCAGTCGACGCTTTGAGCACTAAACGTTACGGGGTTTCACCAATGGCATCCTAAATATTTCAAGTGGAAAATGTGTAAGTTAAACAAATTTATAATATTTTTTTCGAAAGATATTACTCATTTAATCAAAATGACAGAATCTAAAATTTACTCACAATCGTAAAAATATTATAAGAAACAATGTTTTAGTAACTTCCTTCGTAGGGGTCAATGTGTTCCCTTAAGATAATCAAATGCATATGCACAATATTGTACGGTTAGTGTTTTGTAATTCAATGGCAACACCCAGTCGATAGCAAGTGACATTGGCGATAAGATAGCGAATGATAAAGTGTGTGACGAAGGTTAACGGGAACCTCCGCTCCGAGTAGCGTCTCAGTAGACATGTGGAACAGTGGTTTTATACTTTACCTTTTCCTGCTGATCGTTGCAGTAGGAGAAAGTTCAAAATGTCGCACTGGTATACACCGCACCGTGTAGAAAGAGGAATAAATAAACAACAAATATTAATTCTTCTCCCGATAGGACACTTTGGCGATCCGCTGGCTGAACCGCACGGAAATTGCGAGGAATGCAGCTGTTATCCCCGCGGGACGGAGCAAACTGAAAAGGGTATCTCGATCTGCGACCAGATCAATGGCAACTGCCACTGCAAGCCGAACGTGATTGGCAGGACGTGCAATGAGTGCAAGAACGGCTACTGGAACATCGTGTCGGGCAATGGGTGCGAAAGCTGCAACTGCGATCCGGTAGGCAGTTTCAACTCGTCTTGCGACACCTTCACGGGTGAGTGCTTCTGCAAGCCGGGCGTGGTTGGTAAGAAGTGTGACAAATGCGCTGCCGCACATTACGGCTTCTCGGAAGAAGGTTGTCTGCCTTGCGAGTGCGATCCAAGTGGTTCGAAGGGTTCACAGTGCAACCAGTACGGTCAGTGTCCGTGTAATGAGAATGTCGAGGGACGCCGGTGCGATCGTTGCAAGGAGAACAAGTACGATCGCCACCAGGGTTGTCTGGATTGTCCGGCGTGTTACAACCTGGTGCAGGATGCCGCAAACGCCCACCGTGCGAAGCTGGCAGAGCTGAATCAGATCTTGCAGGACATCCAGTCCAAACCGATCGTGATCGACGACAGCGAGTTTGCCGGAAAGCTGTACGCAGTACAGGAGAAGATCGAAATTCTCGTACAAGATGCGAAGAGTGGCTCGGGAGGAGGCGAGAAGACGCTGAATGAGATTTTGCGAGAACTAGAGAGCAGGCTGCAGGAGGTTCAGAAGCTGCTGGACAATGCCGACCAATCGCAGGAGGTAACAAATCATAAGATCAGCAAGGGAGGCTACAACGCGACGCTAGCGAACAGCAAAATCCAGGATGCGCGTCGTCAACTGGACGCGGCCGTCGAGCTACTGCAAACCGAAGGCAACACGGCGCTGGCCCGAGCAAAGGAAATCTCAGGCCATCTCGGCAATCAGACGAACCAGATCAGTGGTATTTCGCGCGAGGCTCGCCAATACGCGGACCGCTTCAAAGCGGAAGCGGATGCCAACATGAAGCAAGCGCAAGAGGCACACAAGAAGGCATCGGAAGCGTTGAAAAAGGCAAATGACGCGTTTAACCAGCAGGCGAACATCACCAAGGAACTGGACACGACCATTTCTGGCGAGATCGCACAGGCCAGGGAGAAGCTAAGCACTGTATCGAAACTGACCGAGCAGGCACTGACGCGGGCGCGCGAAGTAAACGACGAGGCGTTGACTCTGTTCGCCACGGTCAACCGAACGGCACCGCCTAACATCGACATCGATCAGATCAAGAAGGAAGCCAGTGCTTACAATCGCGAGGCTGACCGCATTGCCGACGATCTGACCAACAAGATACACGACAACGCGAAACTACTCGACAGTGTCGAGTCAAATATTGAGTTAGCGGAAACGTTGTATGCTAGGTAAGCAATCAATACCACGTGCACTTGTGTCTTGCGTCTTTATATCAATCAATTTCACTTTCTCCAGGGCCCAGGTACAGAAAGACGATGCAGTGGACGCCCTCAAGCAGCTGCAATACGCTAAGGAGTTGGCCGAGAAGGCGGTCGCTGAAGGGGATGGTACGCTGAGGAAGGCAAACTACACGTACCACACGCTGGCCGGATTCAAGAACCAGGTCGAAGAGTCGTCGAAGCGAGCGGAAGATGCATTGAACCTGGTGCCAAATATTGAACGTCAAATTGCAAACTCTCGCGATCTGCTCCAACGTGCCGAAGAGGTATGGCAAAGCAATTAGGATTGATAGCAAAAAATTGATTTACCCTTTACTTAATTGCTTTCTAGGCGCTGAATGCTGCTAGCCGTAATGCAGAAGACGCACGAAAAAATGCTCAAGTCGCGCAGGACAAATATGCCGAGGAAGCATCCAAGGTACGTAGATGACATGTCGGGCGAACCCATCTTAATCTTTACTTTTTTCCAGCTTGCTGAGAATATCAAAAAGCGTGCCAACGCGACCAAGAACACTGCCCGCGATCTGCACCATGAAGCTGATCAACTGAATGGACGGCTGGCAAAAACAGACAATCGTTTGGAAGAACGAGAGGCACAGATCCGTAAGGATCTGAACCTAACGAACGAAGCAAAGGAAAGAGTAGGCCAGGCAAAACGCAACTCGAATGAGGCAACATCCCAGGTCGACAAAGCGATGAAGGAAGTTAACCTTATCATGACCGAGTTGAACAATTTGCGTGAAATTGACGTGAACAGTTTGGATGACTTGGGTAAGTTTTCCGGTCTAGAATAAGCGTGCGGTGATTCGATAAATCAATTTCAATGGTACCCTGTTTTCTTCCTTCAGAACGTCGTCTTAGTGCCGCCGAAAAGGAGCTGGAAGACGCTCAGCTTACTAAACGGTTGAACAGCCTGACGGAGGCGAAGAACATCCAGAACCAGAATATCCGTGGTTATCAAAAGGAGCTGGACGAGCTGCGGCTCGAGGTTAAGAATATCGAGTTGATCGCAAGCTCACTGCCACCGGGCTGTTTCAAGCGTACGCACCTGGAACCATAAGGCACCAAAGGGCACGATACGACACAGCTCCTCTCCCTCGCCAAGAGTAGAGTTGAACAACCAAACGCTAGCGAACCTACTCAACAACCTTACAAACAAAATGACAAATGTGCCACAGCAACAAGCAAACAAACGAAACAATACTAAATACTAATACTAGCCTGTAGGTCCATAAAACATGTCGGTGTTTCCCCTCTGCTCTGTGCTGTTCCCTTCGTCCTTCCCCGAGCAAAAGTGCGCTAACCCATTTCATTACCTTTTAATGTCGAAAAATAGATTATAAGCGAGTAGTATTTAGTGGTGAAAATGATCGATAGATCAATCAACGACTCAAACTAACAACACTAGCCAACTGACCGACCATTCCCGGAAGTAACAACACGTAGAAGGATGGGATAGATATGACCCGCTGTTCCAAGCTTGGTGCTACACGAACTCCAGTGACTTAAGGGAACCAACCTACTCTGCGCCTTCCTCCGCGGTGGATGATAACGTCCTTCTTGTAGGTTTAGCCAACACCAACGATTCTAGAACTTCAATATCGCTTCTCTACGGATCCTTTAGTTTCACTTTCACGCGCCCTTTTTATTTTTCTGTTTTGTTTTATCTCTCAGGCCGAAGGACATCAGCTTCACGCAGGACGCAAAGAAGAGTTAATTCGGGATGAAAGAAAGATTTAATAAACGTACAAACATTTAAGTAAACCGATCGGTTTGTGTGTTTGTTGATCCCGGGTTCGCATGCTCTTGAGAAAAGCTTGCAAGCACTTAAACGATACCGAACATGATGTGGTCTTTGTGGAGGCAAACGGCAACAGGTGTACAATCGATCGAAGTCAATGTGGCCGCATACATGTAGAGCATGTAGCCGCGAAGGGAGTGTTATCTCCGCGCGTCGTCTTGTATGATACTTTTAAAGTGGCAATTTTCAGTCCTATTTCAACAGGCATCGTCGTACCGGTGGGCCGCCTTATCGTTGTCCGGTTATTGATTAGTTTCCGATTGTCGCCCGTTAGCGCCGAACGTTCCGCAAACGTTCCGCTCTAATATATGTAGTTTTTCAAAAGAAATACCAAGTGAAGAGACAACTGGAAATGAATTCGAAATGTGTGCAACCACGCCGTGAGTGGTAAAAATAAAGAGATGTCATAAGGAAAATCAATAAATTTGGAGCTTAGCCGGCAAACATACTCCAAACCCTGTTTACCGTGACCGTGTGCGGGCGAAACACAAAGAGCCAGCCAACAGATGGCGGGTGAGGCGGCATCCGAAGTGAACGTTTATCCGCCGGAAGAAAGTGATATCTGTAGGTCCGATGGTAATGGCAACGATCAGTCGCATGACAGTGAGGGGGATTATATAGCGCTCAAGAAATGGGAACTAGGATTTCTGAGGGTAAGCGCCCAACCCGATGGTGTCATGACGGTCACTTTAAACTATCCAATCCTTTGTGACTGGCCACTTTTTCAGCGAGAATGTGTTAATCTTGGCCTGGAAACCTTCTATCTCAAGTATATGGAGCGGGTACAGCGAAGCTACCTGTCCATCTTTGTAGTGCTGCAAACGTTCGTCAGTATATCGCATGTGATCGTCATTGTCACTGGAAAGCAGGTGAGTCCGTCACAAGTTGGACCAGTAATCCCCATGGTGGCGCCATCTCCGACCGAAATCATCCCAAGACTCAGTCCACCATCTATGGCAAGGACGATCTCGGGGAGGGGGAGGTGCGCACTCATTTGAAATCGATTTATCTCCCGTCAATTATTCCGAGCGATGGGAACCGAAAACAAAAAATCTATGCTCCTGTGTGCCTCCCACTCTCCCCTGACATATCATCGTTCAGGGAGGATGACAATAATTTTAATTGATGGTGATAACGCTGACGCTGACACAACTACTGTGCTGAGCTAATGTGTTGCCCACTTCGGAAGCGTGTGATTGGGTGTTTCATACATCGTTTGATGTTGATGTGTACAATTTATCAGCGATAAAAAAAACGCCACGCTACCTGTGGGGATTCCTCATATTGTTTACTTACCTACTGGCTGGAATCGCTCTCGTATTTTGACTATTTCCCACCAGACAGTTCTGTTTATTAGTTTGCTTTCATGTGACGTTGTCGACTCATTTCAGCATCCCACGGCTGCCATCCACCCAGATCTTATCTGTTACACTTTCGGCATACTTATCGTATGGATATCGTTGTTTGCCGCCTTCAAGGAAGGACTAGTGAAAGCTCGACCCTGGGTACCCTACGTTTCATCCAGTATTGCCGTAATTACGATGATCGTTACCGATCTAACGATCCCTCTATATCATGCTGTCGTGACGTTTATAAATCCTCCACTGAGGCCATCCTACGCAAGCCATACAATCCTGGCTATTTACATCTTCCTCCCGCTTAGTGAAAATATCCATGGGATTATATTGGGTAGTACGACGTCCGTGTGCTACCTGATTGTGATGACGCTGATCACCTATCGGCTAGAGGAGAATACAGCGTTGAAGGTGATAACTGAGCTGATTTATTTTATCTGCCTAAACCTCTTTGGACTCTATTTTCGACTGATCAATGAGGTGGCCATAAGACGCACGTTTCTCGACAGACGGGAGTTGGTAGAGGGAAATCTTTTGCTCAAATTTGCTCGCAATCAAGAGGTAGGTGGTACGTCATCCTTCGGAAAACCAATAAACTGGCGTATAATTTTTTAAATTATAGAAAGAGCTTTTACTGAGCATTTTGCCCGAACACACAGCTGAGCTGATGGAAAAGGATATTCGGGCGATGATAGAAAAGATGCGCCACGATCAGCATAATGCTAACCAGACGATCAACGCTCATAAGTATGGCAATATAGTAGCCTTCAGTTGCTATGATAGTACGTAATAAAATCGTATCATTCTCGTTTGCAGTCTCTTCCGAACGGGGACGCAATGGCGATCGATTAAGTGAGTATTGATAACCAAGTGTAAACTGGACGTGTCCTGTATTCCAAATAATCTTCCTCGACAGCAAACTATACGTTCAGAAATACACCAATGTGACGATCTTGTACGCCGATGTGGTCAACTATACGCACATGACGACACAGCTACCCGTGCGAACATTGGTGGACGTTCTGCATGAGCTGTTCGTCAAGTTCGACGACGCGTCAAAGGAGTTCAACGTGCTTCGAATAAAGTTTCTGGGCGACTGTTACTACTGCGTGTCGGGAGTTCCCGTGCGAAACAAGTACCACGCAAAAAGCTGCGTCAATCTGGGCCTGCGAATGATCAAGGACATAAGAGATGTACGAATGTCACGCGATCTCAACATTGATATGCGCATTGGAATCCACAGTGGAAGCATAATCTCTGGAGTGATTGGAGCTTGCAAGTGGCAGTACGATATCTGGTCAAAGGACGTCATTATTGCCAATAAGATGGAATCTACCGGCGAGGCAGGGTAACTCTAGTGTTAATCGGTGTAAAACAATTTAATTTAAGGTATTTTCTAACACAGGAAAGTTCACGTAACCATGCAAACACTGGAGCTGCTTGACGGGGAATACATTTTCGAAGAAGGAACACCGCAAGCCAAGGAAGATCCTGTGTTAGTGAAACATAACATTCAAACTTTCCTTATTGTACCACAACCTGGCTACGACGACGGTTCGGTAAGTTCACCAAGTAAAACAAGCAAATTAAGTCAATAACTCTCACTTTGTAGTGTAGTTTTTTACCGTTCAAGAACCGGGCCCAAGCAGTCGGATGTCAAGCGGTGTCAAGCGGAAAACAATTAAGAAAGAACGCAGCCTAGTAACGAGAAATTTTATGCAAAATTCGATGGAACAGTTTCGGGAAATCATGAAACTCACAAACGTTGAAATGGCGTACGAACTAGAAAGGATGCCTATCGGACGGTTTCAGTATGTTTCGTGTAGATAATAGCGTTTTAATAGCATTTATACATGCTTCCATTTTTTGACTACACAGGTTCAACAAACTATTCTCATCATACAAAAGTTACATTCAGGAACCGTCTCACGAACCTGCTAGAGTCCCGGAAGTATCCCGTAATGGCAGCTCTGAACCGCGGAACAATGAAGTGGATACAAATCGCCTGGATAATATGTCTCCATTTTTCATGTGCTTTGAAAACAAACGCTGGGAACTATCGTACTTACGGGAACCGGACCTGATGCTTAAGTACAGCGTTTTGATGAGCTTTATCGTGTTCGTTTGCATACTTTTGATACAAATATTGAACGATGCATCCGGCGCTTACTTCTGGTTTCTGAATGGGTTTTCCGGAGCACTGTTGCTCGCCTTCATTCCCATTACCTGGTTCAAAAAGGTTTGGGATGTCTACACTCCATACTCGATCGACGATCTGCTGCGCGTGAGAAAACCACAATCAAAAGTCATGCGGGTGTTCTATGACTTTTCCAACGATATTATGAGCAATTTTATCATTCGCACAGTGATCTACCTTATTACGATCGCCCTCTTGGTCGTTTGTTCGCTGATGTATCTCATCGAGTGTAATTATGATCTTCTGGAGCAGATCGAGGCGGGTGAAATCCCTGCTTTAAGCGATAACACTACCAGCTTATTTCAGGCGGAAAGAGCAACGAGCGAGGTGGTGGACAAGAGGTTTTGCACAAATCCTTGGGTAAGGAACGGGGGATGTTGGGCTATTGATGGATGCTTCTTGGTATCTTTAATTTCTTTTTACAATCCCTTTCAGTCCGTTACACAATGCCTGACATTGGCAATCGGCATGGCGTTCCTGTTTCTTCGGATTCATTTTCTCCTGAAAGCTTGTGTTGGTCTGATGATTTTCTTGTTCTACTGCTGGGCCATCTTTGACGAGTTGTACTACTTTTTCGATAGCAGTGCTAGCATGAACCCAGGCCTAGATCCTAAGGCATCTCATTTGATGCTTATCCTGTTCATAGTGATAATATTTCATTGGATCGATCGACAGTCAGAATACATCGCTCGGACAGATTACAAGTGAGTGATAAAAAATGTCTAACGCTTCTAGACAATTGGTTTTACTTTCAGACAATTGGTTTTACTTTCAGCTGGAAGCAGCAGCTATTAAAGCAGAAAGAGGAAGCCGAAGTAACGAAGCAAACGAACAAAATTCTGGTGGAAAACATTCTTCCGACGCACGTGGCCGAGATATATATAAACCGCCAACTGAAAAATGAGTTCTACAACGAGGAATACGAAAACGTGGCGGTTATGTTCGCGACCATTACGAACATGGAGGTGAACACGGACATCTCGGTGGAGAATGAGAAGAGCGTGCTGAAGGTTTTGAACGAAATCATCTGCGATTTCGACGAGCGATTGCAGTACTTCGATGGGTACCTTAAGGTGGAGAAAATTAAGGTCGCCGGATGGACGTACATGGCCGCATGTGGACTTGATCCGGGACGATGTGATTCATCCTCGTCGCTCAGCGGATATCGCTCGGTATCTGGCATGACGCGCACTTCTCTCATGACTAACGGTCGCCGAAGTCTTAACCCGCGAACTTCGCTAGAGGCAACGAACAAGGCGAGTACAAGTACCAGAAGCAATTCCAGCAGCTGCCGACAGAGTAACAATGTTACGATCGTGATGGCTGAGTTTGCGCTGGAACTGATGCGAGTGTTGCGTGATTTCAGTAATGAAAATTTCAAACAAGCCAGTCCGGGATTGCTGCGGGTCGGCATTTCCCACGGTAAAGTCATGGCTGGTGTTGTCGGCTCGAGCAAGCCGCTTTATGATATCTGGGGCAATGCGGTGAACATGGCGTCAAGGATGGATTCGACTGGAAAGCCTGGCAGGATACAAGTCACGAAGGATAGTGCCGAAGTGCTGGAAAGCTACGGTTATCAGTGTGATTACCGTGGGCAAATTTTTGTGAAGGGACGCGGAAAAATACCGACTTATTTTCTAAAAATTAGCAAAGATATGAATTTCATCAAACAATCATGTCCAGCCCCTAACGGAAATGCTCACGGTGAACAAATCACAACAAAACTGTAACGAATTAAGGAGCTTCGTAACCTCAATTATATTTTTTACAATAAACCAATAACTTAAAAATTGAATTTTCTTTATTCCCTGTCCTCTACAAACCTTGACTTTGTATTCCCGGAAACGTCATGTCAACCGGTTGAAACGGTTATAAGGCACTA
The DNA here is from genome assembly GCA_000441895.2 of Anopheles sinensis. Taxonomy (NCBI): domain Eukaryota; kingdom Metazoa; phylum Arthropoda; class Insecta; order Diptera; family Culicidae; genus Anopheles; species Anopheles sinensis. The sequence goes on along the minus strand of KE524785.1, from coordinate 898,938 downwards.
CAGTGTTGACATTTAAAACATTTTGAGAACATCACACAAATTGTGAACTACAGCTGGCCGATCTCGAAGATAAACAATGTCGCCACACATCGTAGAGAATGGAGAAAAGATTAACGTACGCGATCGTCTAACGGATAATCTTCTTGATCTCAGTTTGATGAACGTCTCCGAAATTCCGGTCGATGAAATCGTAAGTAACAAACAACAACGAAAGAGGAAATCCTTACTTTTTACATGAGCCCACCGGCACTTTTCTTTCAGAAAAATCTTCGACGTGCCACGGTTTTGGACTTGTCGAACAACCGAATTACGCAAATAAAAGTGAGTATGATTGTGTAAGGCGCCTAAAGATGTATTATTCATAGTAATTTTTGGATGCACTTTTCTTCAAGAGTAACTTTGCAGACCTTATACAGCTAACAGTTTTGGATCTATCGAAGAATCGAATCACTTCGATATGCGACGACTTTGGGCTTCTTACCAACCTACGTCGGTTGGATTTATACAGTAACCAAATCACAAGACTGCCTTTAACGTTCGGTCGATTGAAAAATCTCAAATATCTGGATCTGCAAAACAATCCGCTTCATGCAGAGTTCAAGAATATGGTTGGTTTATGCAGTGATAACAACGATTGTCTGAACGCTGCTAAACGAGCGGTGCATTTTATGAAGCAAGTTGAAAAAAATGTTGTGGAAGCCCGGATCAAGGAACGCCAGGAGCAGCAACAGGCGGCGCAGTTAGCCATCGTGCAGTTGAAGGAGGAAAAGGCTTTGGCTGAGGGACATTCCACCGACGATACAAAGTCAGATAAAATCAAGCGCAAGCGGAAACAGGACAATACCGGAAATCCTGTAAACTCGGAGCAGAAAGAGTCCGCAACAATTGAAGCTGGTGGAGGAAAGAAGAAATCTCGCACAGGTTTGCCATTTTCATCTCTACTGTGGGTTCTGTTTATTCTAATGGCATTAGGAATTCTCTTATTTTCTAAACATTCCGGTACTCTTAAAACTTTATGGACCGATTTGATCGGATGGTCACATGATGAAATCCTTGATGAATATATTAAGTAGGGAAATCATCCAACCGTGCTGAGTAACTATAAAGTTGTTTTGGATTTATAATGTGATGTTAAAGATCATACCGCAATGTTCTATTCAATCTTAACGTGCTATTCCCCCGAGTGCTCTGTTCTGGGTTTTCGCGTGTTAACGCAACTAAATAAAATTAAAATACATAAATTGCAACATTTCAACAAATTCATTTTCCGCAACAGAAGAAAAGAGCGTGTCCGATGAAACTTTTGTAAAATTTCGTAAGAGTCGTAATAATTTTGACGGGTTTGTCATTTGCAGTTTGACAGCGTACAATGTACATGCACCTTCATCGATTCTACGCATACTAACATCCTCATACTCATACTCAAATAGACGCGCGGAAATCTTCCATCTCGTTCGTACTCCAACGCAACGTTAGAAAGAGCGATTTTGAGAAATTGGTCTCCGAATCCGTGATCCACAGATCGAGTTCTATCGGCACCGCGGACGGGTTTCGTACGGAGGTAGTTTTGGCCGGTTCCTAAAAGCGTAGAAAAGTGTAAAGTGCAGGCACAAGAAGTGAAAATCGCCAGCGTGGAAGATCTACCAGACACCGCTCCGGTTTACCGAAACAACGGATTCAGCAAAAATCGGAAGGGAAACCTCACCTAAGAAAGGTAAAGCAGACAGCAGCCGGAAAGAAGAATTAATAGCATGTTCCAGCCATATGTAAGGGACCGGACTAATACATACATTATTCAACAATAATCGATGCATAATAACCGGTTACGTTACCCGCAGACCAAAAAAATACTCCCGGAGGAGGTTCTTGCATTTCGAGTATCGTACTTCTTGTCAATGAGAACGCCACGTGTTTTGTGAAGCCGGCGCCTGACAGAACCGGAGGTTTATTCCCGGAGTGAAGTAAAAAGGACAGTAAATCGGGAGAAAAAGGGCCTACAATGAAAAGAGTATGGAGAGTGAAACTCACGGTGGAAAGAGAAAGAAGATCCGTTTTCCCAAGAGACAAACAGGATGACGTTAGAGAAATCGTCTCCTTTTTCTTCATCAGCGAAGTGGTGTTTTTCATTTTTCTTTTAAGAAGTTCGTTAATTGAATGCAACTTGCGTATACGTTTGAACTCGCTGGTTTCATTCCCATCTGATATCGCTTATCTTATATTTTATCACCGATCCGATAGTGTTTGTTTCGTCATTCACATCCGGAATTTCCTAAGAATGGCGGTACGCATTTCCTTCCACTGTTTCATCAGCCTATGCTGAACATTCCCGTTCGGTGTCGTTGCGGGAGGAAAACGCGTCGTTCCCGCACAAACGACAAAAATAGTTTTTCATCAACTGGATTCGCTTTCTCGCAACGGCATTTGGTGTCTGGTAAAGCGCTAGCGGAGCTCATGCGTGTCTGTAGATTACGGTACAACATATTTAGGCATCGTTTGCAGCATTGCCCAAAAAGTAAATCCTCTTCCATTCCTTCCCAAGTCAAACTTCCCAGTGCCTTGTAAGGCTTCCACAAACCCTAGCCATTTTTTGAAGCACGATCGAATGTGGAAAGCGAGACGCGAAAATGGCACAATTTAGCTATGCATCACGGTAGATAGGGAGTAAACGGCGGGCGGTCTCCTTCTTTGCCGAGGTAGATGCCGGTGGAACACCGTCATCAGCCAAGGAGGAAATGTGAAAATAAATCGATCGATACGCAACTACGTAAGCCATCGGCGGACCAAACCATAAAAGCGGGAAAACTACTCAAATAGCCCGACGGACGCCTCTACTTTTTTTTTCTTCAAGTTGGTCGCGGCCTACGATTCGTCGTGGGTGGCAATAGGGAGGAGTATTATGACGCAATCGTTGGACAAAATACTCCAGCAATGGGAAACGTCCACCGGAAGTGTGGTTGTGCGTGTATTAAACTGAATCTATGGCGTTTCCAAAGCGATCGAATTTCAATCACAAACCTGCAAACGAGTCGTTCAAACCATTGGTTTAGCCATAAGTTTATATTTGTTCAGTTGATATCTATTACCTCCACGCTTATGGCACTGAAGATCGATGCCAAGCCTGCGAATGAACCTCAAAAAATGAGCAACGTAAGTTTTTTTTGGTATCCGAACAGCCGTTTTGCTATCAGATGCAGAGTGACGAGTACCATTTGGTTGAAAGAAGTGTAGCTAATTGATCTTTCTTTCCAAAGGCGAACCCCTTAGCTCTAGTAATTGCACTGGTGAATTAAATTTGTTCTTCTCCTTTTTTACCACTTTGGGATAATCGAGCTTAAAATCCGCTATCCGACATCTGCGAAGCATATTTTTTACACCACGGATGATGGATTTCTTTTGATTGTGGATACCGATTTTCCTATCGCTCATTTGCTTTGCCTTCCTTCTAGGCATGCGGATTTGCCATTTTTACGTACATTGGAAGACGGGATTCGAAGTGGAAATTCCAATTATCTCCGTTCCCAAAAATCCAAGATTCGTAACATTTGTGAGTTGCGCTACACGAATGGGTTTGTCTGAATGTGAAACGTACTTGGGTGTAGAAATAACGGTTGGCATGTGTATACATTATCTCCGATTTACATAAACATAAGAGCACTGATTTTGGTGATCGACAACCCACCATAGGTGATCTAGATTTAGAGATGCTCTGTTTCAGTACCTAACGTTTTGTTTTCTTCGTTGGATTAGATTTAGGGACCATGATTAGCATTCGTAACTCACGTGCGTGCGAGGACCTTTTACATCCCCAGTGCGAGGATCTTTTAGTCTGCGTTTCCCAACCATCATTTCCTTTTCGCATGGTTGAGGAAAACTATGCGACAGCTCACACACTTTCGCTTCCCGTTGCGCGTGCCAGCTACTCTTCTCGTTCGTTTTGTGACCGAGATTAGATTTATTTTTGTTTATTTTAAGCTGCTAACGATTTATTTTTGGCTTGTTTGCCGAACATGCCGCTGTTGGAGTGCACCAAACTGTGTGTGATAAAAATGTGCATCAACATTGAAACCGTTGTATAAAACATGATTAACATCACGAAAGAGAATGGCAAAACCAAACACAAGCTAAAAAACGTGATTAGGGTTCAATCCTTTACCAAGGTGTTTTTGTTCAAGGGAGCGGCTCCTTTTACACTTTGACAGCAAGATTTTCCCCGAGGGCAGCAGTGGAAGACCCGAGGGTGGAGTGGATAAAAAGGGGTCGTTGCCGGCAGAAAATTAGCCTGATGCAATGGTGATTCAGAGTTGCCGAAGAAAAGAAGCATGTTGCAAACATGGCCCAGCATGTTGCGAGAGTCGGAGAACGAAGAACAAATAGAAGAGCGACCTCGCATTGTGAGAGAAAATGGAAAACCGCGAGTTTCAATGCTTCGAGCGAGCAAATTAGCGAGTTTTTCTAACATAAAGAGTCGAAGAAAGAGAAACAGAGAGACAGAGAGCGGAAACAAGATTGGCACATGGTTTACTACGGCAAAAGAAAGCATGTGGTCGGTTCTAAAAAGTGCCGGTTTTACGATACTTTCTCTTCACGTGGTTTGTAGCAATTGTTTCGCCTCCAAGCGAAAGAATTTTCAAACGGATTCAAACACACGGCCACTTTGGTCGCACTGATCACAGATCAATTGAGTTCGCCGAAGATCTCGCATGTCGCTCGGCTCAAAGTGAAAGGAATCGCGAAACGTTGGCCCGAGGGCACTTTTCTTTCGACAAGTGATTGTGTGCCAGAGTTATTCAGTCGTCGTCTCGGAAGATCAAGGTTTCTCCAACCTGCGCAACCTGAATCGAATTGTTCGGATACCGAAATCGACACTCCTTAGCTCCCATGTAAGTACATTGACGTCAACGAACAAACTCACTCAAGCTTAAGGCGTAGCAGCAATCCGACCGGCGTAGGCTTGTCCCTGGTAGCAGTTTAAAAGTGCTCCATATTCGTGCCTCGCAATAGAACAACAAATTGACAACTCTATCACACGAGACGGTCACATTTGTAGAACCAATTATCGGATATCGGTGAACATGGCGTCGTAGTGCGCGGTGATCATGAGATCGATGGACGCATTGTTTCGTTGCCGTGGTCGGGATTATGTGTACTCACAGAGTTTTCCTATCTCGTGACAATCGAGAGCAAACAACAGCGTTTACCCTCCGTACCACTTTCACTACACCGTGGCTCCGTGTTGCTAGTTCCCGCCAATAGCGACAGCATCATTAATGCACTTCCTTTCGGGAACAAGAAACAAAGATTATCATCTTGAGATTCAGTACGCGCGAATTTGTGTTGCATTTATATTCGCGACCTACTTTGTGGGTGCCTTTCTTTGTTATTTAGGTGAGGCTGTTTTTCCTGGTCAAGTTCAAGTTCAAATCGTTTGCGATTTTCTTCTTTGAATCAGTCACTTGGTGCGCTATGTTCCCTTTACCGAACACACGCTCCCTTTGCGCTCCCCAAAGGGACGACACAACGATTTCGTGCCAGATTGGCGATCGTGCCTAGCTTCGACTAGAGTCTAGACACTGTCCTGTTACTATGGCGACTCTATTATACGCTCACAGAACTGCATCCGATGGAAGATCAATACAATCGAGAGTGCGAAGAGTGCAATAGCTGCACATCTCTCTGTTCAATTGCACTTTATTGTGCTCACAAACGTGTTTGTGCAACATTCGGTCGCAAGTAGTATCCGACGATTTTGTTTGCGGCTCCGGTTTACTTTGTTGGATTTGTTCCCTCCTCCATATTTCCTTCAGCCATCCTCTCGTCATTAGGTTTGCTTAGATAAACACTCCACGGCTCCATATTCAAATATATAAGCTCGGCCAACCGACTCACACCAATTCGACTACTTAGCAATGCAAAGAAGAGACCTATTGCCTCGTTTGTTCGACATCCTACACGTGGCCGGCGTTAGATGAGAGTTGACGAACCTGGAACTCGTTGCCATGGTCGATCGAACGTTTGCAGATTATCCTCTTTTTTCGGCCACCGATCGATCACATCATTTTGGGTTCATTTCTGGAACGATGACGTCAAGTTTAGACCTACGTAATTTCAATGACGTTGCACAAGCAGCGATCGCGTTTGGTAAAACTACATGATTACTTTTTCATTTACGTTACTCAGCAGCTGATAAGCATCGGTAAAGATAACGATAAGGCACCAGAAGGCGCCTGGATTGTGGGGAAATATCTAAGGATGTATTTGTACCTGCAAGATAATGACAAAAAAAAAAATGCTACATACTACAAGCTGGCAGGTTCTACGCTGTACGCCACATATATATCACCCACCGTCGCGTGTAAAAGTTACACAGTATTACAAAAGACACCGTACTAGCCAGCGCCGGCACGTCCGTAGTGTCTGGTATACTTTGAAGTTTAGTCCAAAATTAGCCCTTTCGCTTGGTGTATTGCATCATCCTGCAAACGAGGACAACGTACCCAAAAATTCTAACACCACCACGTGGAAAGCACCGTTAGATCTATAGATCCAAAAAAGCGCGACTGTAACCGCGAAAAGAAGCCAAACCTTTCCAAAAACATTCGTGAAACGCGAGAGAATTCGCGCGAGTACGAGTGAGAGTGAGAAGGGATCGTGTTCGTCCTCCAAAGGTAGTATAGCACTTAAAAGCTTTTAGTGCGTTCCGAGGGTGGGCTGTAATAGTAGAACGGGAACGGTGGTGGTGGTGATGATAGTACACCCTTCACCCTGACTGTGAGAGAGGGAACCATGCGGTAGATTTCCAAACCCGGGTAGACCATCGCCTAGTTCAGTCTTCGTTTGACAGTTGACGTACGAAGTCGTTAGAAGCAGGTCAGCAGCCAGCCAGCCATCGATCGGCCGTTTTGCATTCCTAGGCACAGGTTGTAGGAAAACACCTACAGTGCCTCAATCCAGTCCGGTAGGTTGTTTAGAGGGACATACAGCTAGCCTTTGTGTGCTTTATTTGGGAGCAAGGTTATTGTGAACTTGGCCGATCAACGTTATTAGAAAGTGCTTGTTCCCGCTTGTACCTTGAAGTGATGGTTTTTATTCCCCAGTTTCACGGTTCCTGTGAGTGTTGAAAGAAAGCATTTCAGCTTTCCAATGTCTTGATAACACTAGCCGCTGTCGTGTCACGTTTTTAGCTCAGGGCCATGTGCAATTTTTTTCGTGCACAACGTGTATTAACTCCACAGACAGCTTGCTCGGTGTGTTACGTGTCGCCACGCGGCAGTGAAATACAATATCCTTTCCCCTACATTACTCTCATCATTACACGTTTCCGCCGTCATTACCGCATTTTTCAGTGCGCTTGTAGCAAGCACCCACTCAATTATTCCAACGCATCAGGTTACCTTCTACGTTACATTTTCTAATGGTTCGACTAAACGGACTAGAACCTCAACATGCGCGCAAGGTGCTCCCTTTCCCATCATGCAAAAACCTGTGGAGCAGGGAAAGAGGGTGGCAAATCACCTGCATGCTAAAAACCATTACCATCGGATGGTATCGCTTAGAATAAGTCCATTTGGTGATTTTTTCATCATCCAGTCATCCATCATTGGTTTTTGTCATATGATGTTGTTGTCTGTTAAACCGTGTCTTTATCGAAGCCATAGTAGTAAAGACGACTTTACAATAAAAAATCACACTTAGAACGTCTACGAAAGTCTTAATGGGTCCGTTATCGCTTCGTCGACCACAAAACATACCGCCGCAAGACCGTTGCCCGCTGCGATTGTGCTTTTGGGGTGATAAGAGAGATTTTTTACCGAAGTAACTGGTGACCGTGAAATAAGAATCACCTCATAGCAAGATCACGTAGCAGACTCACGGCAGAATTTAGTGCCTCTATGAGCCACGTGGTAGGTGAGATGTGAGATACAAGTTAGCAACAGAACTGGAGCCGGCCGGTTTTTTTAACTGTATTTTTTCAAAAATAATGCTTCTTTGGTTCCTTTCTGTCCCTCGACGTAATGCTCCGGGCAGCTGACCTTGGCACAGAAACCATCACCACCCGATGGACTATGGAGGCTCGTACACCGGTTTATCTGCCTCGGCCAACCAGCATCTTTGTTTATCCAAGAAACTCAAGAGCAGGATGGAAAGAAGAAAAATGGAAAGGTTTCCAACCAGTTTCTCCGAATCAAGCGGTCCTAGAAGCATTCTTCCTTTATCCGTCCCCTGCTGGGAAAACGTTCGCACATGTTTTCTGGCGGGAGCGCGGTTTCCTTGCCGTCAGCAAAACTACACGCTGGGTTTCAGGTTTCCCCGTTGCCGCCATTTTTCGTAAGCCTTACTGGCGTCTGGTTGAAATGTTGCCACGCTGGACACAAAAGTTACAGTTCCGTTTGCATGAAAAAACATTTCACAATCGGCCAGTTCGAAACCAATACCACCGGTTTGCGAATGGTGTGCAGAATGTGCGTTATTAGCAATTAAAAATTTGAATTTGAAACCTCTCGTGGGACCTCCACCGCACGGGGAGGTCACTCTTTTTTTCCAGCGTCACACGGTTCATATTTTCGCGCATAAGATTTTCTAGAAAACATTGCACCATCGGTGTGTGCTTATATGCATGTGGTTCTAGTTCAACCGAAACCACGTGTGGTTGTGCTGATTGCTGCAACATTGTCGCTCGACAGCCCGTTTATTAGAGACATATCAAATATGCAAATAATAGCTACCATTTATTAACAATACAGGTAATCAAGTCATCATACGACGAAGATTCTGATTGGAATTTAAGCGTTTGCTTAGTTCCATGAACAAACTATAGGGATAAGTTTCTATTTTTGGATCGTCGACAGCAAATCGCCATTAAGATCATTAGAAAATAGCCCTCTCTTACAAAACCAAAACGAAATCGGTGTTAAAACTGGCCACGAATAAGTGTGGCTGAACATGTAACAAACAACGCTTTGCCGAAAGCAACAACAAACACACGGTTTGCCAAACATATGGAAAACAAATAATCACAACCAGACGTCGTTAATCTTTTACTCACTCTGTGTGTCCGGTTGGCCATCGAAAAAACATCATTTCATAACAAACAACGAACACGGCTTGATTCGTGTCGCGTACTATGACCCGGAAATCAGCAGCTTTTCGTTTGGAAAACGTTCAGTTTCTGAAGTTAAATATACCACTAGCTCATTTAGCTCGAATCAGTGAAATGAACATCAGTTAAGCACGAGGAAGAAACCTTTCGTAAACATTATCGCTGCTTCCACGTGCAGTTATGGTTTAGACTCTGTTTTCAACATCAAATAAACTATATTTTACAACACGCGAAAAGTACAGAGAAGCTTCAATCGCTACAGTAGTTATCGATCGCCCAAGTTAAGTGGAATTCTTTTTCTTTTGTAGGCCAAGTTTTACCTCATCCTCTTCTCTTTCAAGTGACCTTTTCGGGTCTCGCGAAATCTGTACCTTGTTTGTGTCCGATAATAAAAAGAAGGTGGTAACAATTTTCTCCACCTCAACAATACGTGCTCTGATCGAAGTCGGTGCCTCGCAGAAAAAAAATAGAGCAATATTGAATTTTCCTAACAGTTTGTAGATAAGATTTCATCAACCACAAACCTCATATGTGTGCTGATTGACAACGCTGCAATCGGTGTCGCTCAAATGGCACGATATGATTTGAAGCGAGTAATTGAAATACAGCTGATACAGGATGTCAGCAGGGAAGCATCCGTTCGATTTGACCGCTGGTTCGTTCCATTTCTTCACAGTAGCATTATATATTCCCCACCCCTGTGCCCTTTCAAAGCGATAAGCAGCATCTTGATCAGGCAAAAGTCCAACATATTTTCTTTAAAACCCATTTAAATTTGACGGCTCTTCAGACTTGTTGTCTGTTTGCTGCTTCGGTACAAGCATGAAATAGAGATAATCCATTGGGGCAAGACTGCGACCGGGATTTTGTTAGTAAACTGTTTTATACGAACTGTATACATCGGCGAGCAATAAATCTCTATCAGTATGACAGGGATTCTTGTTTTTTGTAACAACTTGAATGTTAAGACAGAATTTGTCTCTATTGTTCCATCCCTTGCTGAGTACACAAGTTAGTAAAAATAGCACCAAGCACATCCTTCGCGGCTTCTTTGTGACGTCAATTGAATGCTAGACGGTCCCATGGAAACCTCTTCAAGGTCTCCACACGAAAACGCAGAAAAATCTATACTGATTGACAACCGTTTTCATTTTTCGAGCATTGACTCGTTATTCACGTCAACAAGGTTGAACCCGTCACTAATTTTTAAAAATACAAAAGTTATACAATAGACGTCCAACAAGTTCCACTAAAGAACACATTGGATGGGGGTAAATCGTTGGTTCAGTAAAATAAGTAGGTGTGTCTCTAACGTTTTTTTTAAATATTCTGCATAAATGAAGTATCGAGGAATGTTTCAAAATTCCTAACGCCGTTAACCGTTAACAGAGCGTACTTCATTCGTTCATGGGTAAGCAAATCGATACATGGTCGTGATTGTTTCGACTCCGATCGGTTACGGTTTGGGGTATAAATATTCATCACGCTATCAGCTGCTGGTAATCAAATCCTTGCAGAGGGGGGACCACAAATTGTATAGGGGTCAGGCAAGGGGGCAAGGCCATACGACGTTCCCTAACTCAGGCAACCCAACCGAAAGATAACGGGGGCTTGACGAGCCTCCTGCGGAAACAGTTGTACTGCATGCGCAGCAAGAATTAGAGGAACTTAGACGGTTTTCTTTACGTTATTCTTCTTCTGCTCATCGTTAGTGACAAGACCTTGCTGCCTAAATTGATCACTAATCATTCCCAGACGGCACCGACGGATAGCGTAATTTTTTTCAATTGATCTCATTCGACGTATTAAGAGCGACACCACAACTATCCGGTCGCAGTTTGGCCAATTATTTCTCTACGGTTCCCAGGGATCGAACGTAACCGAAACGTGAAAGTAAATTGGGGTTCCAATCCCTCTCACGTCTAACATGGGCGAATGGTTAAGATGTATCTTCAATCTATCATATTCTTTTCCGATAACCCGATCTGAACTAAGTAATACCAATAGATCAGAACTTTTGTTAACACAATTGAGCGGTACGGATCTATTGGAGAAAGGAAGGCTCTTATAAATACCGACATACTTCAATTAAGTATCGATTGATAGAGAACCCCCTTATCGAACACAATTAAACCAATAGACGGGTTGGGGCACTAGGCAGGGATAAAGAGACACGTTCCTTCAATTGACAATATCAACGATTGCCGATGGCAATGCCCCTACATAGTAGCAGTGTATTATCAAATCGTTAATTTTTCCCTTTCTTTTGGAACACTTACAGATAATCGGGTACTTCAGAAAAGAGGCTAAAGTGCGTTGGCAATCTGAGATTCTCTTCAAATAGTAGAAACAACAGCAACGACAGCAAAATGGTTAATGTAAGTATCGTCCGATCGAATACCAAACGAATACCATCGACAATTGCTCTAATCCGTTCCAATCATTCCCGCATAGGAATACACGGGTCCACCCCCACAGGAGATGGAAACATTTCTCCCTCAGGACGGCAAAAATGGAGCCACTGTGTAAGTGTTTAGTTGTGTCAGATTGTCATCATGAACATGCGGTTTTTCTCCTATCTTCTTATTTCAAGTGTTTAGTGAGGGACAATATTTGTAAGTGGCCCTAGCCAGTTAAACTTTGCACGATGTTGCATTGGAAACAGGAATAATACGACAAAAATGTAGAAATCAAAAACCGGGTACAGCAGGTTTCCACAGGGACTTGTTTTGGCGGTTCACTCCTTGGAAGATGCTATTCATTAAACAACTGAACAGCCTGATGCATACATTGTATGAGTATATATATAGATTTACGGATACTTAGTGGTCCTCGACACGCATTAAATACTTTCACCCGTATCACGGCATATCGCGTATAAATCATTGAAATTTATGTCGGATTGCTATTTATTGTTTGGGTTGTAGGAGGGAGCGGGGAACGTTTTGAAATATGTACCCTTTACAGAAACAAAGTTGTCCCAAAGTGAGCAAGACGGTTCTCGCATAGTTTATTGTGATCTTAAAAAGTTTCGCAAATTGGTCGTGAGAGAAGGTGACATCACGAATACCAAAAACGCACTAATGATAATGAATCGCCTCAGTTCATCGTGCAACAAAGCGGATTTTATCCTTGAATCCTTCGAGCTGGCCACCGTTGGCACGCAAAAGCGCATAATGTAAAATGATCAAATTCCTCGAACCCTCGGGGGCTTGCCGAATCCGTGGGCGAAACGAATCTTGGCTACTGACAGATCGTGTATTTCATTTCTCTGCAGGATACCGCACGATTCCTCATAATCCTCGTTGCTGGTCTTTTTCTTTTATCGATGCTCCATACGCGAATCGTCTTGTCCAAACTAGTTGGTACAACCGTATACAGGTTTACACAACCTTTACGTGTTTTTTTTCTGTGTGAAATTTCACTGTTTTCCCTGCCGCCCAAACGGCCAAGGTAAACGCTTCAAGACTGGACACTAGTGTACGTCCCGAAAAGTGTTGGTGATTAAACCGAGGAAAAGCAATCTTCCAAAAAAATAACATACCAACGCATAAGATGCTTTGCGGTCTTACACTTTCCTACCAGAGGACAACCGATTGGAACATGGAATGGCGCAAAATTTCGTTCGATTCGTTCGTCCCTCTTCGGTGGCAAATTGGCAATCATCCATCCCATAACCCCGGGAGAAAAACTGGACACGCAACAAACGACTTCTTCTCGCGCGATCAGATCTCTTCTTTTCTTGTGTATCGCATCCTCGGTGCATCGTTCTTTTTTTTTTACTTGAACTTGCGTAAAAAGGGCAAGGGAAGACAGAGTTTGATAACGAACCGAATCGATATTTCCAACCGGACATCGATTGGAGAAGCGGAGGGTAAGCTATGGCAAGGATATACGAAAGCCTACCATTTTCGGCAGCAAAAGCAAAGAGGAAGAGCCCGGTGCAGCAAGCTGTGTGGAATAAATTAAACTCAAGCTGGAATAAGCAGAATGTAGGAAGGAAAGGTAGTTAAAAACAGGCGGAGGATTTTTTTTTAAAAACACTACTCAAACTACACATTTAACAAAGCTGACGTTAAGTTGACAAACGTGTCATGTTAGGGCAAAATGCTACAACAACAAAAAACTCACCTACTTTTAAAACGTTCCTTTAAGGTAAACAATCTTTCTCAATATTCTCAATTTCTCAAGCAAAAACACCGAAATCACTTAAGGTCGATTTGTCGTTGCATCCTAGCATAATGCATTTTTTACAAATAATGAAAATACCTTTAAATTATCGCCACCGCCGTCGATGCAGTAGGGGACGTTGCGAAATGCATACCCATAAAAAAATGGATGCAATATGTGCCTCGATCCCCCGCCCCGGTTTTTGACTAATTTGCATGCGTTTAAGCCCCGTCACTCTACGCAGTTTGAATCGTGGCTCGTCGCATGGTTTTTCGGTGCATAGGGTTTTCTTTTGTGCGCGATGAAAGTGTAGCGAAGGAAAACATTGGCCACCGTCTCAGGCATAAGTGCCGTTATGAAAAGTCAGCACAACAATCGATGCGATGCAGTTGTACACTGCATTTGACTGTGAAAGGCTGGATGTCTTTCTGGCGTTCGTCCGACGGTGGACAGTAAGCCAGAGGTGTACTATGTGGCTCGCTCTTGTGGCTGAAGTCTATCACATATCAGAAGCCACGGTCGTTTTTTTTTAATCGATTGCCGCAGGTTGTACCGATTACGAAAAGCCGTGGAAGGGACGAACATTTCCAACCATGCAGCGCGGAAAATGCACACAGAAAAGAGGCCGGAGAATGCAGCGCATTCAGGTGAAGAGTGATGTGCATGTGCGGACAGAGAAGTTAATAACAGTTGCAAAGAGGTGAACCAGTGCGCTCCGTTCAGGACGACGGTATATTCCTCCCTTCCTCACGCGTGCCAAAGGGAACAAGTGGAACCTACAGGGAGGATGGGATGGATGTGGAGAATGGCAACCCGAAACATAACTTAAGCATGTCGGACGCCAAGTTACCCCACTTCGCCGCATGCTTGCTGTGGAACCAAAAATTAGCCTCCAACTTGACCAATCGTGGTACTTTTGTTTGTCTTCTTCTACGCCGTGGAAAACCGCAGCGACGTTTCTCCACGGGAGGGAGGACACGATAGGAACAGAGGCAGGAACACGTAAAAAAGAGCTATCTTCCAATTTTCGCTTGAAGCCAAAAGGTATGCGAGGCTCATTTTTGTCTTGGTCAGCCAACGCTCCAGGACCCGGATGGCCAACGGTCCAAGCGGATCGCGCGACGTCGTCAGTTCGGTAGCAGCAGTCCGCCGAGAAGGTCGGTTTTTCGGGACCTTAAATCAGTACTGTGTTAGATTGTGCCAACTTCTGTGGAAAGGGTGTACTGTTAAGACTTCCCACTCGTTATCAACCTAAACTTTTGGACACTTCCTCAGCGTGTATTGTGGTGTATATCTAAAAGTGAAAATAACTCATTCCGGCACGAATTTGAAACGTGCCCGCAAGCTGCAAACATTCAAACGCACATACCGAATGTGCGTATTTAGTTGTGCCAAAAGAAGCAACAATCCAGAACTCAGCAAAGCATCATAATATACCCTCGACATGGCGTCCGCAAACAGCATTAACAATAACAACGAGGAGAAAATGGACATGGATATAAGGTGAAGTTGTAAAAAAGCTAACTAGTTCTTTTCGCGAGGGTTTGCAGAATTTTAAACCTGGGTGATGCAATCAACTGGCTGGGGTTCGTCATATCCATTGCTTTGGGGTATGACATCTTGGGGCCTCTGTTTCTACATGAAATGAAAGGGTTATACCCGCAGAAGAAAACTTACATAGAATTTTTTATGGAAATGTTAAAAAAATATTCTTAAGTTCAAAATGACAGTTGAATGCCACGTGGCTGGTGCCATGTTGTAACCAGGATCCCTCCTTATGACACTGCACATCATTGGTGGAATTTTCAAATTATTATTAATCTTATCCTCTGTTATTAATCTTCTCAAATCGGGTTTCATTGACAGGTACAAATTCACAACGGTGAAAACAGACGTTGAAGCCAATGGAACTGCCCCGTACGATCCGTTTAAAGAACGGTTAAAACTGGAACATCCTACAACGTAAGTTTCCATTGTCAAAGCCAGAATCGACGATGTGTTCACACATAAACTAACGTTGATTCTTGTCTCTGAACTGCAGTGATGGCGAAACGCTAACCCATCTGCTGAAGGCATCCCTTGGAACCGGCATCCTGGCGATGCCGGTGGCTTTCAGCTACGCGGGTCTGGCTGGCGGTATCTTCGCCACCGTCCTGACCGCCTTCATCTGTACGCACTGCGCGTACGTGCTGGTCAAATGCGGCCACACGCTATACCGTCGTACGCACCGGTCTGCGATGAGCTTCTCCGAGATCGCGGAGGTGGCTTTCGAGAATGGACCAGCCTGGGGCCGCTCGCTCGGCATGCCGACATCCTACTGCATCCGCTTTGGTCTGTTCGTGACGTACTTTGGCACGTGCGCCGTGTACACCGTCATCATCGCGACCAACTTCCAGCAAGTGATCGAGCATTACTATGGCGAAGAGCTGAACCTTCGTGTCATGATCGCTTTGCTGCTCGTGCCACTGATTCTGCTCTCCTGGGTGCCCAACCTTAAGTACCTCGCACCAGTCTCGATGGTGGCTAACGTGTTCATGGGCGTTGGACTCGGTATCACCTTCTACTATCTGGTCACGGACATGCCACCGGTCACCGAACGTCCACTGTTCCAGCCGATAATGCAGTGGCCTGCGTTCTTCGCTATCGTCATCTTCGCAATGGAAGCCATCGGTGTCGTGATGCCTCTCGAAAACCAGATGAAGACGCCACAAAACTTTATCGGCCTGTGCGGAGTGCTGAACCAGGGCATGTCGGGTGTTACACTGATCTACATTCTGCTCGGTTTCCTCGGCTACGTCAAGTACGGTGATGACGCTAAAGGCAGCATCACGCTCAATCTGCCCGTCCATGAGATGTGAGTTCCGTCGTCGTTTGGTCCATGGAAGTTGCTTTGTCTGACCAAAACTGCTCCTTTTTTCTCCTTCCGGTAGCCCTGCACAAGCGGTGAAAATTCTCATCGCGCTCGCCGTGTACTGCACCTTCGGACTTCAGTTCTACGTTTGCCTCGACATCGGTTGGGTTGCCATCAAGGACAAATTCACCAAGCGCCCCCGGCTGGTGGAGTACGTCATGCGTACCATTCTTGTCGCTGCCGCTGTACTGCTTGCCGTCGCCGTCCCCACCATCGGTCCATTCATCGGGCTCATCGGTGCGTTCTGTTTCTCGATCCTCGGTCTACTCATCCCGATCGTCATCGAAATGGTCACCTATTGGGATGAAGGCTTCGGACCGGGCAATTGGATCGTGTGGAAGAACGTCATTGTTGCCGTCTTCGGAATCATTGCGCTAGTGTTTGGCTCCAAGAGCTCCATCCAGGATATTCTGGCTTTGTACGCCTAAGCAACCGCCCGCTGGAATACCGGGTACTACCGCGAAAAGTCCTTCCGTATCAACATACCTGATAAGCGGAGACATATTTTTTGTTTGCTTTTTGTAGCTACCAAAATATTGCCATTTTATAACAAATATTTCCTTGCATCGGGCACAATTTGTCTGCCACTTTTGAAACAGATTACTGTAGGGTCCCCAAAGTTTCCTAGCGTGGCATTGCTATTCGTTACATGCGAAAGTAGCACTTGTTTTTTGCTTTATCTCTGGGCTCTGAGCTCAGGAAACACGATGGTCAGTTCGTTGTTCCGATAAAGGCTGTGGTCCATTTGTTGACCGATAGAGAGAGAGAGAAAGAGAGAGTGTTCGTGTGTGTGTGTGTGTCTGTGCGTGTAAAACATAGAGTCAGGGTAGGGAGCCTGAGCTAATCTTACCCTGAAGTAACACTCACAAAAGTGCCTCAAAAAAGCTAAGCTTGGAATTGGATAGATGAAAACAAAAACGAAAACCTCACTTAACATCAACAAGGGACTATTTTATCCAGCGCTACTTGCACGTAGTTAGTAGAGTTTCGAAACGGTGTGTACGTGTTTGATACACCTTGTTGGACACAAGCAAAATTTGGGAGAAATGTACTATTACCCTTAAAGGCACCAGTTCTCAGGGATGCAAAGGTAAGCATTTCAAACAGTTAACCACTAGTACACAACATTTAAGCGAGTGTTGTGCACGTTTGTGAACCTCTGCCCATCGTTTTTTGGCATAATTTGGCTACCGTTATTTGAACACACTAAATGTTCCGTTACGGAAACGGAGCAGCTTTTTTTTACAACGAAAGTCAATTTGTAGCCGTTTTACAAGGCATCTTTACAGTATGGGTTGCCCGAGCCAATCGTCGTCACAACATACCACACAATTATCATCATCGTTGAAGCAAAAAGAAGGTCTGATTGGCCTTATCAATAATGGACCTCAAACGCCCAAACGAGAACGCAAGTCCCGTAGCCAACAGTTCTTTTTATAAAAGAATTGCCTGTTCCCTCGGTTGTTTCTTCAAAATCAATTTATCGTTTCAATGTCATACGAAGCATGAGTACTACAGAGCTCTATATAGCTACGCAATATAAGAGAAGTGACAAAATGAAACTTAAACAATCCGATTATTCCCCAAGCAGCATGCATCTTTACTTAAATCTGACACAAGCAGTTGTATGAAATGTTCCTGAGCGCCTGTGCACGTGCATTAAGATCCCACTTACAAGAGACGCTCAAATTGTAATCTTTCAGTAATTCGTTTTTAGGATCCTAATGATCGTTTTTCATCATCATTATATCACCATTCTCTATTAATTAATTCGTCATCATCCACGCATTGGCCCCCATTAGGTTAAGTAAATTGGAAAAAGATCCGCTAGATTTCAGCGCGCGATAGGAACGAAAGCACTTAGGATTTACAATGATTGTAATATTATATAAGCGAAAAAATTATTGAAAAAAGTAACAAAATAAAACTTACTTTACATACCTGGATTTGTTTCGACTTATGTCTACTTTATACAGTAACACTAAAGGACAATCACAAACACAAAAACATACTTTTTCCCAACACATAACAAAAACACTTCTAATAAATCTTCATACACCATTATACATTTCATTTTGAGAATGTTAAATATCAAAAAGAAAACAGACGTTTAAAACACAAACGTTAACATAGGAATTGTTGATGTCTCGTTGCATTCTCTTCTTTTCGTCACTGTCCTTGGCCACTGTTTCTCGACGAAGCAAAACAAATAAACTTTTCAAAAAAATCAACGAGGTTGTGTAAATTTAAGTATGAATTTGTAAAAAATAAACAAGATTGCCCATGATTACTTTGCCATAAGAACATGCTAAATGGATTTAGGCTTGCACTATTTCTGAGGATCGATCGGAATCCGGGTCTAACCCATCGATGACTTACTACCAATATGAAGCTCGTAGTTTTTCGAACCACTTCCGTTGATAGAAGAAATTGCATTCACTCGGTAGTCGCTCGCATTGTCCGAGTCCTGTTCAAGCGCCTCCAGTTTCTGATGTTTGAAGCGTAACTCAAATACCTGCGTAATGGCCTCCCGGAAGCACAGGAAATTGTAATCGATGACACCTTGCCTGGCAAAGCTTTCCTCGCGGATGATGCAAACCAAGGCGAGGAATTTGTTGACTTCACGCAAGTAAAGAACCGTGCTATTGTTCATTTTTATGATGCTCGAGCTTTGGTTGTCGAATGCGGGTACATCGGGATTGTCTCTGGAACTAGAAGGAATATAAAAATGATTAACACATGTTGAAACACGAACGGACGCTTCGGACAGGAAAATGATGCTTACCCGTAGATACACGATAGATCGATAACTACATCGATCATATCACAGCATAGCTCGTAACTCTGCATATCGACGGGTGTTGCATCGGTGGCAATGTAAATTTTGGATACCACATCGAACAGAAACGCCTTTTCAATACCCGAGTTATGAATGAACAGATTTAGCAAATTCTCGAGCGCTGCCAGTTGAGGTATCAATTTTTGGACCACTTTCGAAAACGCCTCAAAGATCGAATGATCGTAGATCGACGTGAGGTGGAAGTTCAAATGTACTCCTTCGAGTCCAGCATCGATCAGGTCGTCGGTCGCACGAGAATGAATGTCCCGTTGCGATTCCATCTTGAAGTCATCGCTAACCCCATCAACCTTGTGGATAAACACTTCGAACTTGATACGCGGATTGACCTTGTGTGCCTTGGTGACGGTCTGATTTAGCTTTGTCAATGCCTCCAAATAGTCGTCTTGCGCGTCAATTACGAAAACTAGCGCACCACATCCACCGAATATCATGTCGGAATCGAATGTTGGATCGAAGAAATCGATCTGCCCAGGAAAATCCCAGATCTGGAACTGAACAAAGCTATTGTTGTTGATGTCATCTTTCACGATTTTGTTCGTCGATTCCAGGAACAGCGTCTCGTTCGGCGACATCTTGTGGAACACCACTTTCTGGATGGAGCTCTTTCCAGAACGGCGTAGTCCCATCAGTAGAATTCGTGGCTTATCATCCGACACGCGATTACTGTCGGTTTCATGTTCAAAGTCGCCGTACCCGAAATCTTTCGGAAACGACCCCACTTGCTCCTCCTCATCCTGATAGCTCTACAAAAGTAAAACGCAACAGCATTTGCATCGAAATCTTGAAGTTCGCAATCTTGTAGTTTACTCTTACCATTTTAGCGCCTGCGAGTTCGTTCCGGCAAAAACGCAATTTAGCAAAGGTAGAAATGGAAAACTACAGAAAAATACAACACACTTTATGCACTTTTGTTATCAGGATTCGCTGTAACTAGTCACTGTCACAAGATCCGAGCTAGAGGGTTGCATGTTTTCTAGCGCAGGCCTTTGGAAAGGTAAACAACTTGTGAACGTACTGTCAATCATGTTCCCACGGCTCATGCATTTCACACTTTTAGTACAGACCTCTATCTTACGCAGACTTTGGTTTTACTTAAAAAAACGCTTCCTAACATCAACACGTGCAAACGAAATATAAATGAAATTAGGAAACGAAAAAATAAATAAAAAGCTTCCAATAAGCAGCAGGAGACTTCCCTCAATGAAAATTTCTTTAATTAGCTAAATAAATTGAAAAATGAGGTCTATTGACTGATTGTTGACCACTATATAATTGTAGTATTCAAACATTCAGACATTCAATTGTGATAAAATTATAACAATGAATATGCATCCACTGGAACGGGATAACTAGTTCAACAGATTTCACAATGCTACAATTCAATGATAATTCAATGACAATCGGAAATAGCTGATCAAAGTACGAGTGGAAGGGGAAAACAAATTACACCAGCCAAAGCATTGTTGGAATTGTCAAGCTTCAAAAAAAATTATTCTCTTTTTTGTGGGCAAATATTGTGTTATAAAATGCCGAGCAAATCGGTAGACAGCATTCAGTTTAATTTGCATGTCTGTACAACATTCAATCACAGGATAAATCTCACTCATCATGAGTAAAACTTTACTTCTTATCTTTGTTATATTGTGCAGCCTTTATTTTATCGCAGCACAAGATGGGTAAGTAATTCTTCTCTCAAAATATCCTTTGACTAAAATATTAATACAAACTGTTTGCTCGTAGAGAACAACCTGTTCAATTTGGTGTCCCCGATATCAGTAATCCACCATCGGACCATATCAATCCTGCTGGCCCTCCGTTGGATACAGAACAACCAAATGACCCACAGCATGAAGAACTACCAGTAGATTTGCATCTTTAAGCTCCACCGTATCTGGTTATGAATAAATCGTTGTTTAACGGACCGAAAACAATTGTTCAAAAACGCTTATTCAAACCTCCCTTTGCGAAGCGTTTTTGCGTACACAAGTGACATTTGAGACAGGTCAGCATGCGCTCTCTTTCTAGCAAACGCCATGTACCCCATGAAATCGATCAGTATTCCGTCGGTCGTTCATGTGCGGGCATCGAACATACCAGACGACGGAAAACGATCGAAAGTGTAGGAATAAGGCTTTCCAAGTATACTTCCAGAGTAAGTGAACATAATAGAAAACAATAGGTGACTTTGTAACAAGTTTTACCTTGCTAGAAACAAGGGTACGTGTCGTGTGCGGTTCCGTAGAGATCAGTATAGAAAAAGATTGCGAAAGTCCGAAGATAAATGTGAAGCATTCCGTGGTTGGGAGCAGTATTCTAGAACAAAAAGGCTGTATTAATCTGTCCAGAATTGAGCTAACCGCGGTCATTTTATCGTAAGTACGCTTTCCTTGAGTTCTCTACTTTAGGCAATTGCTTTCCTCCTGTCTACGCAACCGGTCTAATGTTTCGGGATTGGAGATGGAGAAAATCAATACTCTACCGTTTTTAGCATAAAATCCGCAACTCACGTTGCTATGGCTCAGTAGTATTCTCCCTCCTACTGAAAAACTTAATGCAAAATCTCAAGCATTCATGTGTTCTGAGAAAGGATGAGGCAATTATTAAAAGATATCCAAAGTTGAACCGCGAGTTGAGTTTGTTGTAAACAAAGAACTGCCGTTCCCACCTGAGCAGCTGTTTCTTTTTCTCTATAACCCTTCCGTTGCTCCCCTCACCCTGTCTGTTGACTGCCCAGGGTTGGGGTGGTGTTGGTGCAGACGTTGAACGTCTTGGCCCTCCGGCAAGTGTGGGGGGTGGGGAAGGAGTAAGCGGTCTATCATCACGCCATCGTACGATACATCAGCCGACACCGGGCCAAGCATGGTTCGATGCGTAAAGGCTTCGACACTGCATAAAACAACCCCAAACAGGTTGACTATGCATTTTTGCAGACCGTTGCACTGCGTGCATTTCTGGTGTAATCTGAATTGTTCCCCATTTACCAGGGTGTGTCCCGGAAAAAATGAACAGCAGCATAAATCGATGCCCATTTTGACACTTCTTGACAAGGAAAATCGATAAAATATCCACTTCCGTTCACCCCTCGGCCGGCCAGCGGAGGTCATCGATCTGCCCAAAAAAGTGCGCTTCCTTCGAAGAATTGACTCTTGCGCATCTCAGGCCACAACGATGGTCGATGAACTGCGACGGTAAGACGACGGTGGCCGTGAATTTGGGGGAAGACATTTGAATTGCTGATTTTGCCGGCAAACCCGGGCTTTTACGTTGATGCACACACCGCGTGTGATAAACGTGCCTCGGTTACAGGAGTTCGATTGATGATCAGACGCAGCGAACAACGACAAGTGGCCTCACATTTTAACAACGGTGAATTTTCCCTCACGGTCATCATCACGGCGCGAGCGTTCGACCGTTTCTTCGAGCCGGTGGGTGGAATTCGACGCGGTTACAACCTTGTCTCTCCAGTGGCCTCACTTTGGCTCAGCCATCAAAATGGACAAGCACACCACACAAAGGCCTTGAAATGTAAAACACCAACGACTATTATTGCATTATCGTAAATTTCCCGTCTGCTTGGTCTGATTCACCATCGCCTCCGGAGGTCCAAGTCAACGGTCATAATTGTGTAGCATGTTTCTTATCGCAAAGGTACTGACAATGCACATTTGGTGCATTTTGATATGTTGTGTGAGAAGCACAACTTCCGCCTTGAACGAACAGCCAGCGAAGCAAAACAAGGAAGGAATTCTTGCATGTGCGCCCCTCGTATTCTGCTACTGGGTCTGGTTGCTGTCGTTCATGCGAGTAAAATCATGTTGCAACATGAATGCAGACACTGGCAAATAAGAAACGGAAGGATACGAAATAAGAAAAATTTCCACAAAGAAGGAATTAATTTCTGCGATGACTCACAGTGGAAACGTAAAGAGCATTGTAAGGTACGCACAAAGAAGAACCAATAATAATGTGGTGTGTGGTACACAGCGTCGTAAGATGTGCCAAAGTATCAACTGAGCCAGCATCGGGAAGTCTTCGAGTACGGAATGAGGTCGATAATTGTTGCATTTCCAGATTGACGTCAGGAAGAAGATTTGCTTAGCCCGACTATTTTACGGAGATAAAGACAATCATCCTCATAAACATTCACTCCGTAGCGTGAGGCGATCGATTGATACGAAGGTCAGGAGGGTAACGAAATCATTCGATCATAAAGAGATAAGCCTAAATCTTCCGTTTTCCTCGTCCTAGTCAACCTGTTTCTTACATTGCCACCACACTTCCTGTCTTCCGCCATCATAAGGCGCCCGTGCGTTCGCGCATACATTCCAACATAGACAAAACCACTTTCGCTGACGCACCAACATCGGCGCGGTTGGCTTAGAGGAGGGTTGTTGGTGGCCAAAAGCGAACTATTACGCCGCAACTTTGAGCAGCAGGCGATCAAGCTCCTCCGCCATTGGTTAATGCGAGAAGGGCACGTCTCTATGCGTAATAGGATGCTGTTGCCTGAACCCTGCCTGAAACTTATCTCTTGGAACGTGGTCGACATGCTGTGTCTGCACTTGATAATATGATGGTATTTATCATGAAAGGATATTATGAAGATTTTGGCCGCCACCTTATCAAACCTAACTTTCGTGTGTAGAAAATTTCTGGAATGACTTGAAAATTTCAAAACACTCGATTGATAAAACCAACCCCGCATGGCGCAGATAAGATTAGTTGAACAGTATTCCTTTTTTATCAAAACATCTACTGTTAAGTTACTACGTCAACAACAGAACCCCTCTCCTGCGTCTGTGCTCCGCACTTTCTGTTTTGACCTTCAGTGGTTCGTTGCTCGAACACAACACGAACCACACCGCCGACCGGTCGGATCATCATCGTCATCATCATTACCATCATCGTCGCCGGCATCGGTCTGGTCCGGCAAGTTGAGGTTTCCGCCACCGGCGGCCACCCGGACCGTGGTTGGGTTGTTTACGTGCAAATGGTCGTGCCCCCAAGGCAAGAATTTAGCGCCATACTTACCACCATCCGTTCTTTCCTCCACATTCCTCCATATTCCGTTTCGTGTGTCTATTATTCACTTTCAACGTTGTTTTTACTCACTTCTTGCAAGAGCAACATTGTACAACGAAGGCGCCGGGAAGGGAAGGGGTACGATGGTGGAGTGGTTTGTTGTTTGGAAGTGGACAAGCATCGAGGGCGAAAGTCATCTCTCGCCATCTCACCCCTCAATAGCAATTTCCCAAAACGAGGATCGTGCAGGCGACAAGATAGATGAAACCACCACCTCATTCATGGCATTCACGTTTTACGGCGGCGTAGTACAGTGTTGCAGCGTTGTTTACGAACGGCAAACGGAAAATCCGGTCTCCATGAAAGACAGAGCGGGAGGGAGGTTTCAAAACATGTTTTTCAACACCCACAACAAACCACGCTGATCGCGTTCTCTGGGTATTAGTTCTAAAGGAGGAACCTGTACTGTGGATCGTACGATCAACGTCTACTTTCTTATACCGTCAGTTGAGAGTTTCACTGTTTCCTAGCAAAGGCACACACCTACACGTTTTCCATACGATGTCAAGTGACACACTATGCGGGATGTAAGTCCAGCCAAGATACACGCTCCCTTCGCTATGTGCATGAAGGTAGATCAGTTACATCGTCGTCACGTGTTGCGTCGTTTGGTCTTCGAGGAGTGGTGGGGTACTTTTGTCGCTGGAAAACAAACTGCTTCAAACAATCTGTAATTGGCGGTAGTAATTTGTTTAGCATCACCACTCGAGTCTAACGTCGAGGGAGAGAGGGATACGAATGGTGACATTGCATGGTCGATGCGATAAACAACAGTTAGCACTTGGCGTGTTTTCACACTCGATCGTATATCGCCAACGCCATTGGCAAGTGGCAGGTTCTAGTTGATTGAATAAATTATTGGAGAGCACATTACGTGCGCTATTTCACGCCAACCGGAAGTGCGCAGAGGACCAAATCGAACGGTATTCACCCGTGATCGATCTGATGAATAAATTTATAATGTGACATGGGCATTAACAAGAGGAAGAACTTGGGCTGCAAGGAGGAAGAAGGAAGTGGCGCCAGCCTTATCGATTATGAAAAAGCAGAATGGTCTGGATATTGCGTATCGCAATTTGGCACTTGTGGAACCTGCATTTTTGCCGGCTCGTCTGTCGCGGCTAATCTCGTCGGAGTCGCTTGAAGCGAACAGCTTTTGCTTCAAGGACCCACGCACACATGATACTGTTCGCCGTTATTTGGGATCTAGAGGAAGCGCTAGAGGCAAACATATCTAATAAATTGTGCGCAAATTGCTCACATATTGTCGAGCCGGTTCGTTACCGCAATCACAAGCAGTAACATCGCGGTTAGGTGTTAGTATGTGTTTGAGAAATGCCGAAAAATCCGCGAATTGAGCATTCCTCCATTGGCCACACCACGCACCTTCTAATACCCATCGGTTTAATGGCCATTAGCATTGCAAACCTTCGGCAGAACGGCTTTTCGGACAGGATTTCGTTCCCCACCGAAGTATTTTGAGTGAACGATCTCGCACCCAACACCAACAATTTTATCGTGTGCCTCTAGCGTGTGTGAAAAAATGGGCGGCTTTCTTACCCTTGCGACTTGGCCGACCGGCGCGGACATGTTGTGCAAATGGCCGTACTACTTCTGGTAAGTGGCCAAAGAAGTGGGAGAGAGCGGAAATAAACAGCGGTTTGGTTGGTTTTTCTGGGGGATTTTTCACTTTTCCCCAACAACTTGTTCGCAGTTCGCTGCACACGTGCCATATTTACGTGAAAACCCCCCTCATTGATTTGCTTCAAGAAGACAACAAGATGAATTCGTTTTCTTCCATTGACCTTGGAGAATGGTTGAAGAAACCCTAGATACGGTAGTACCAACAGGAATATCGTGGGAAGAGGAGAAATGAATTGCTTCATCACTTTATTTTTAACCGCATCCATTGAATGCTGTTCCGCAAGTTCTTCCGATCTGTACAGTTCATTTATCTTTTCATATAGAATTATATTTCAACCTTTAAATACGTGAATACAAATCAAAGGATGTTTGGCTTTGAATTATCAGTTTTTCTGATAATAATTTATCTGGGCGGCTGCCGACTTTCATTACACGTGGTTTTTCTTCGCGATGTGGCGTTTGACATGACGGCGTGTTCACGTGTTGTGCATGCGCACGTCCACGCACCGGCACACGGAGGGTGACATGGTTCGATGTGGCATGCAGAGTGAGAACAGGTGCCGATACTGGCAAAATAAAAGCAGCAGAACGAAGGAAAATTGCGGTGTTTTTCGAGCTCCAACATGCTGAATGATTCATGATCTTGAGGCGAGCCGAAGCGTGGACAAACACAATTGACCGTCACGTTGCTAAAGCGTGTTCCTAGTCAATCGAATATGGTTCCTCCTTTCATCTATGGCTTCTGCGTACAGCTCGTGAATACCGAACGTCATCCGGGCCAGTATAGTACCGCTTTCAATAGAGGCGAAGCACGATAAAACATCACATTCTCATAGTGCCCTGGCCAAAGTGAACATAAATTGACTGGTAACCGGCGTTGGGTTGTTTTGTTTCCCATCGGACGAAGCCCCGATTGACTGCCAAAACGATGCGACGTGTGCTATTTTTGGATGGCCATTTGGGGTATGATCTATGCGATTGAGAGTGCTTCATACTTGCAAACCAGACATGTACAACTGGGATTGACAATGCTGGCCGGTTGTGCATGCTTTTACGAAATGACCTTTACGGTTCCATACGGAACAGTGAGTTCAAGTATTTCTGTAATGACAGTTATAGGACATAGTGTCGGCAAAGTCTAGCAAGCCGAGTTTAACCATAGATTTATGAAAAGTTTGCTCAAACCGGAAATTAGATGATGATACTTGAAGAACTCAATTTTCAAATCAATATTTATACATTTCACTGTTTTCTGAAGTAGCGTGATCGCTCAGTAATTGCAAAACCGGCAAACAAACACAACATTGCTGACTGCCAGTAGCGGCGCTAATCAACACTCATCATCGATGATGATGGTGATCGCGCCACGGCACTTTTCGACGGGCGCTCGTAATTATGCGAAAAATTGACTCTTTCACCACATGGGGGGGATGGCAGTGGTCTGGTGAAATAGAAGGAAGCGGTACCGCAAACGCTAAACAACGTCTTTGGCGACTGTTCACGCATACACTGTTACTGTCCCTGTCCCCAACTTCACCTCGTAGCCCTTACCGTTCCGGCGGATTGCTTTGAGATCCGCGGCGCGTCGTCTTCTCGCGGCCAACATAAATACACAAACGTTCCTAGACACGCTCCTCATCAGTCAAACATACACACACACATGTACAACAGCTATCCGCGACCCTTGATGGCGTGTGGTGGGGACACTCGTGTGCATTCGCGTGTCCGCCAACCTGCGGCTTGTCTTGGCGATTGTTTCAGTCGCAAAACCAACCCCAACCAGTACGGAAGTGTGTCTCCTCTCGCTTGGGAGGAGATTTTCTGTATCGCGACTCTGCTGTACCACTGTCTTGTGTGATAGTGTTTAAACGAAAAAGAAAAAAGCAGTTGAAAACGTTAAAATTGTTAAATAAGAACAGAAGGTATTGAGTTTGTGAATCTATATAGTGTTCTTACTATGGAAAAGGTGTACTTCAAAGACTTGATTTCGACGAGTAAAGTGTTGAAAGTGTATGCTAATTGAGAGACATAATCTGTGTGTAAATCAAAGAAGCATTTCTTGATCGCGTACTTACCTCGACGATTATTTGAGAAAGAATACAAGATCATCCCATCAAAACAAAGTACTAGAAATCGATAGAAACATTCTAGAACTGGTTTGTGTTTGTGTTTAGTATACCAATCAATGGTGGTGAATGAAAGGAACCGGTTTCTGCAGAAGAAACAAAAACAAACTTATTTTTGAGAAGAAATCATCCTTTCTGTTGGAGTATGGAAAAGTTCCCACTGCTAAACTGTGTCAAATTGATAGTTATTGTGGTATAGGTGGGTTACTAAAACTGGGAAAAATTTACAAGATTTAAAACTGTGAAAAATTTACAAGGTAAGCTTTTCCTTCAGGGAACCAAATTTTAACCTACTAGCTAACTAGGAGGTAAATAAGAATTAAAGGTCCCATGGTCGTATATGTGAGTGTAAAAATGAAATTTTAATTATGCCTTCCTTTTTTTGGTTTATATCTTTGAAATCGTTGGCCTGTGTCCTCATCCCCCCCACACTTGGGCAGCGTGTCTCGCAAATGTCGGAGAAGATTTTTACTTTGACACTGAAACCGAACGCGACCTGCTCTCGCTCGCTTGGCCCAAAGTCATGATCCTCAAACGCGGAAACTATTTTTGTCATTGGCAACCGGCGATGTTTGTTCTTTGGATGGGCGGTAGGTTTTGTTTTTTTCAAATGCGATCCAATTTTTCCCTTTTTCGACCGTCTCAATCCGACGTCCCTACAGGTACCGGTAATTTATCGTTGTGGAAAATATCGCCCATGCGTGGGGAGATGCTTCGGAATAGAAATTTTTGCACCAAAATAGATTGATTACTCAACTGACGATCAAAAAATGGCACCGTTCTGTAAGCGATTGTAGATGTATTTTGTCGGTTCTCGTGTGATGTCAAGAAATGGAATGGCTACGGTCAGAAGCAAGCAGTTGTTCCTGTACATTTTACTCGCGGGGAAAACTTCCGATCATTTGCACCAGAAAGGAACCGGTTCCGGTACAGACCGACGTCATTCAGCGGTCGTTGATATGAGCAAAGCACACACGTGCTTCAGAAGAGTGATGGAATACCGATTACCTTTTTTTTGTTTGTTTTCCAACCAAGCAGGGCAGCAGGGCCAGGCGAGGTTGTCGACTATCACGCGTTTCTTGATTCTGAGATGAATGACTTCAAGTGAGACCGGCGCGGAACGTCTCGGAAGGCAAGCGCGCACGAGAATGCAACAGACATACGGCGGGCGATTAATCGGCGGCTCATTTTGCCACGTACAGGATGCCGATGATGATTATAATGATGATGCTTTTGCTTGCCTGCGTCGTGTCATGTGGGTCCAAAGGTCGACAGCGTCGGATTTCTAGAAAAGACAAGGAAAACGGGAGATCGCGGCACGAAGCGGTGAAAGTGACGTGGTTGTTTAACGCAAAAAAGGAAGAACGCAGCAAACTGATCGATGGCAAGCTCCGCTTGATCATGTTCCAGTCGCTCTGGACGAACGGGGGAAAGGCGGGCTGGGGATTGCGGCATGTCAGCTGATCGCGTGCAGCGACGCGAGTGGCCAGTTGTGCCGGTTGTTGCAACCAGTAGCAAGCGCGTGAGCCGTGTGTTGACCCAAATCCGTCCGGCAGAACGAGTTTATTTTTGGGAAGAAAAACTGCCCGACAACTTGCCATTTCTGACACGCTTGTCGTTGATTATCGTTACTTAAAGCAACTCAGATTGAACACTGGGAAGAGTAGAAGAGAAAAATAAAAGTAATTGGCGGAAAGTAAGCAATTTAGCATAAATAAACCAATATCCTAGGTGGGTTAGAATATTAAACTCAACCAATATACAAAAACAAATAGCGAATGATTAACATCGCGCAAATGCAACGTGTCAAAGGTCATTCTTTCTTTTTTGTTCGAGTACTAGTTCGTTTGATGATTGGATTTTCCACAAACTCATTGCGTTATCGACAGCACAACACCATCGAGGTCTCGGTCGCAATTCTTTGTCCAAGTGACGACCTACGCGGCGAAGGACCGTGCTGAGGTTTCACTTTCCGTGATGTAATTAAAGGTAAATCAGTTGTCGGCGTGTTAGCAAATCAGTTAACCTTAGCCAACTTGAGTACCTCCAACGCAAACAAACAGAGGACAAAGAAAAGGCTTCCCTAAATGGCGAATTTCTGCCGGATAAACCTACGTGAATTTTAAAACATACTTGCCTCTTTAAATATTGGAATAATCCAAGGCAATTGTGTGTTACGTTCAAATGTGTTCTTTCATGAAGGTTTGCTGTATTATAGGACATTATTTGCGTTTGGTGCACCTTAAGGTTAGAAGGTTCACAACCGTTCGCAAGGTAATCAACCGGATATTAACGACCTTTGAATAAATCGTTTAAATGAGGCTAGGTGGTGGGATGAAAAAATATCCTTTTATCCCTTTATTTGCTTGGAAAAAACTATCCTTTTTTTACGCTTGGCGAACATAAATGAGAAAATTTGCTATCGCATTCTATTTCTTTCAATCTGTAACCATATTCCTCAGCAGCGGATGTTGGTAATCTGTTGCAATTTTCGTTTCATCCCATCAACACTGTGGCGTTGGTTTCTTATGTTTTACAGCAGCAACGTTGCCACGGCGTTGGACGGCATTGGCGCAAATTGCTACCAACACACCGAACAGCAGCGTGCAATTGAGTGTTATGCTCTAAAGGGGGGCTAATTTGCGCGCTTCTACCACGTTGAAGTGATGGCGAGGAATAATGACAGTTTGCTTGCAGTGTGACGCAAAACGCTGTTGAAAGGGGTGACTCCGTAGGCGTGTTAGGGATGGTCAAAGGAGGGAAAATGTCACGAGCACCAGAAAAGCTGCTGAATCACCCGTCCTGTCCGTCGGTGTACTTATAGGATTATTTGTTTATCCCGCCTCCAACTGGCAGCCATGCTGCCGCCAGCAGTGGAAAGTCTAAAGAAAATATGGCACGTTGTTTCTTAGACGACCCTAGTAGGTAGTACGCAAGTGGTGGGTTCCATCATTCCAATGTGAGTAATCGTTGGAAAGAATTATACTTGAACCACAAACAACTCACTCGTGTTGGGCCCTTTTTGGGTTGCATTTTCCGTAGAGTTTATGATTGGAGGCATCATTTCCGTGCTGTGTGTTTATCGGGTCGTTGCGTGGGCAAAGGTTAAAGTACGGTTTACCGAACCTCAAGAGGGAGGGAGTAGTCTTATCTAGCCGAACAGGGCTCCCCGACCGTTCATATTTATCTAATCTTACATCCAGCTACTTGCAACAACTCCGGAACAACACTTGATTTCATTGGTCCTCTTTTTTTCTCTACTTCTAGGTCTAAACGCTAGACGACGCATCGAAAGCGAACGTGAACTCGGTGTGGTCTCAGGTCGTCAGCTTACAACCCCAAATATTTCGTATTGATAAACGTGTGATACGTGTTACCACCTCGTCACGGTTGTTCGTCGTTGTATTGTTCCTAGTTCCCACAAGTCACAAGCGCCAGCGTCAAGATGAATAGCCTGGTGAGTTTGTTCAGCAACGTTAAGGAGTTCTACAGTGAGATCAATGGCGCCACACTGACCGGCGCAATCGATGTGGTCGTGGTGGAGCAACCGGACGGATCGTTCGTCAGCTCCCCGTTCCACGTACGCTTCGGCAAGCTGGGCGTGTTGCGCAGTCGCGAGAAGGTGGTCGACATCGAGGTCAATGGCGAACCGGTGGAGTTGCAGATGAAGCTGGGCGAATCCGGCGAAGCGTTCTTCGTGGAAGAGTGCGCCGAAGATGACAGCGAAGTGCCGGCACATATGGCCACCTCGCCGATCCCAACTCACTCCTATCTCACCAACTACGAGGGCGCTAGCGGGCAGGACGCCGATGGGCCAATCTTTAAACCCATCGGAGCAGAAAGCTGCGGTGAGGGACAGCGTGCCGGTACGTCTTCGATTGGCCCGGTGGATGCCGGTGAGGGTACCTCGATGATGATGATCCGGGAAAGCGATGGAGCAGCCGTAGTGGGTGAGGAGGATGTGATGCCTCGACCGCGTCGCAACTCGGTGGATCTCTCGAACGAGAACGCCGAGCTGGAGAGAGTAAAGTACGAAAACCAAAGATCCGAGTACAGCCACCGGCGGCACACGGACAACGTTACCAACAGGCCGGACCTGTCGCTGACGAAGAAGGAGTACACCATGCAAAAGCTTCGCCAGGAATGGGTCGCAGCAGCGGAAGCAGCCGAGCAGGAGCAGATCTTCCACATGGAGGGGCTGGATGACGACAGCGGCGCTACAGGAGGAGGTCCAGTAGGGGATTGGAAAAATAGCACACCACTACCCGGTGGCGATCAGTCGGCGGAGGACAAGCATTTCAAACCAATCGATGCTCAGCCGACCACTACCGGATCAGCGGCAGAGGTTCTGCCAGTAGCCACCACCAGCCCAGCAGTAACCCAGCAACAACAGGGCAGTGTGGAAGCTATGGGTGATTCCAAATCGAAGAAGAAACGGAGGAAGAAGTCGCTGATGAAGAAGAAAAATACACAACGCAAGAGCTCGACCAGCAGCAGCTCTGGTGGCGGATCGAATCATTCCGATCCGAACGAAGGCACGGAAACGTCCGACAGTCTCACAGCATCTCAGGTCAGTGGAGGTTCACCGAAAGACACCTACGAAGATAACGCAGCGACGCTGGCGGCGAAAGAAAAGGAGAGCTCCATCAAGGAAGGTAGCGAAACGCCGGAACCATCATCACCGGCCGGCGTCACCGCTCCCGTTCCGGCGGCAATGTCCTCCAGCCACCATGCCGAGCTGGACGTGCATTTCTTCAGCGACACGGATGTTGGACTCGGCACAAGCCCACAGCAGTCGCGCCCGTCGACACCGATTCAGAGCGACACGGAGTTCGAGATGTCTCAGCGCGAAAAGCCCGTTACCGAAGACCAGAAGCTCCTGTATGGTGACGCGTGGAATTGGGGCGAGTTACCGACGACGCAGTCCGAGGCGAAGGCGGGTGGAGATCCGGACGGTGGTAAGCAGGCGCAGCACAACTCCATGCTAAACGGGCTGATGAGTTTGATGAAGTACAACAACAAAAAGAAACGCCAAAGCGTCCCCGACGGTTTGTATCTGTCCGACTTGGACAAAGTGATGGAGCCGGAGATCGCCAAACTGTACTTCCCTCCGCTACCGATGCGCAAGCAGAAGAAGGACGATCAGCAGCGTGGTGGCGATGGTGGCAGTGGTGAGGAGGAAGATCGCGAGAGTGGCAATGGGACATCGATCCCCCAGAGCCCCACGTCGATGGAGGATGGTCCGATGCTGAAGGAAGGAACCGATTCGGACTTTGACGACCATCACCATCAGCCGACGAAAGCGAATGAAGCTGATCTGGTCGGTCAGTCGATCGATACGATCGCCATATCGCTCTGCGGCGGACTGGACACTCCCGACGGTCCCTCGGAGGAGCAGTTTGAGCGTGCGCGCTTGCAGTACACGAACTTGCTAGCCGATCCGAGCGTGTTCGCGTCTCCGGATCTGGTGGTGCGCATCAACGGCAAGTACTACAGCTGGGCTGTAGCGTGTTCGCAGGTCATGACAATGCTGGCATTCCAAAAGATGCTTCCAACCGAGCTGCTGGACAGCAAGAAAGGCGGCAGCGGCGGTGTGGGTGATGGCGACGGGTCCAAGAAGCAACAGGTGACGCCAGAACAACAGCAGCAGCAGCAGCAGCAAGCGCAACAACCGCAGCAAAACGTTGGCGGACGGTGGTGGTACTGGCGGCGTTCGAACGAATCGAAGCCAGCAGCTTCGAGCAACGAGGCTCCACCGCTGACTCCTTCCACTCCGACGGCGGCCAACGAGCTGGGTATGGATGGTGTTGATGGGTCTAAAGCATCGTCTGCCGTAGCCACGCAAACGTCACGCTCGAACTCGCCGGAAGACGATGGCAACTCGACAACGGCGGCTGCATCTGCCGCGATGGACGCTTCACCGTACAAGACGGCGACGAAGGCGGAAGATGGCTACAATGGATCTCTGTCGTCTGAAGATTCCGAGCTAGTGATGGAAAAGTCGCACCATCAGTCAATGATGGACAACAGCAACGACAAGGCGCTGTCGTTATCGAGCGAGAAGTACCGCAAAACGCTCCGCCTCTCGTCCGAGCGTATCCAGCAGCTGAATCTGCAGGACGGCATCAACGAGATTGAGTTCAGTGTGACCACGGCCTACCAGGGCACAACCCGCTGCAAGTGCTACCTGTTCAAGTGGAAGCACAGCGATAAGGTTGTGATCTCCGACATTGACGGCACGATTACCAAGTAAGAAGAACGCTTCAATCCGCTTCGGTTCAAAGATGCCAAAGCATGTATGCTATCTCATCAATTCAATCCTCATTCTAGATCGGACGTCTTGGGCCACATTTTACCGATGGTTGGTAAGAGTTGGGATCAGATTGGAGTGGCGCAGCTGTTCTCCAAGATCGAGGAGAATGGCTATAAGATGCTGTACCTGTCGGCCCGAGCCATTGGGCAGGCGAAAACGACCCGAGGATACCTCCAGTCTATCCGCCAAGGCGATGTGAAGCTGCCGGACGGCCCACTACTGCTCAATCCAACCTCGCTCATGTCCGCCTTCCATCGGGAAGTGATCGAAAAGAAACCGGAACAGTTTAAGATCGCCTGTCTGAATGACATTCGCGACCTGTTCCCCGACAGGAACCCGTTCTATGCTGGATACGGCAATAGAATTAACGTAAGTTGTGATGATGCTTCAGGGGCGCTGTTGTGTACTGGATCATAATGTTATGTTTTCCCAATTTTAGGATGTATGGGCGTACAGGGCTGTTGGAATTCCGACCTCCCGAATTTTCACCATCAATCCAAAGGGGGAGCTGAAGCACGAGCTGACACAAACATTCCAATCAACGTAAGTTGCCACTAGTTTTGCCGCTTTCCACTGTACATATTCATTTTTTCGTCTCATTATTCGGAATCATTCGGGATACACACGGACAACATTTGTGAATATGCGTGCATAGAATAGAGAAAATTGTTAACGAAACACATAACATTTTTTCCGGCTTTCGGTGTTTTGCGTCATTGGTAGCACGCGCTGATAAGCGCATCGCCTAATCAAATGGAGGATGTCGCGACAAAAAATATGCCATAGCAGCATAAATTACACACTTTTCCAACACACAACAACACAAACACAAAGGCAGCATACATGCGACAAACTTTTTCAATTGGTCCGGGAGGGTGGTTTTCCAAATTTGAAAAGCAGATTCTTGGTTTATCTGCCTTGTCTTACACACCTTGGTCTTTCATTGATCATCCATCGCAATGGTTGAGTAATTGTATAGTTTGCGAAACGTGTGGGATACTCATGTTGGTTTCTGTTCTTTTTTTATTTTTATTTATTTTGTTTCATTCAACGTTCGACAACAAACAACCCAACACCCAACCTACAACCTTCCAATAAATTGCCTGCGCCAACGTCAAAAACGAACCGTTTTGGTTGTACGCGTTTGGCCCTCTTCCTGTTGCACATTTTGCTAATGTTGTGTAACCACAAACCAATTAGATATACCGGCCAATCGCTGGTAGTGAATGATTATTTTCCACCGATCGAACACGAGTCACCCGAGTCTGACTACTCAGACTACGATGAGGACGACGATGACTACGACGACGAGCAGCTGCAGTTTCCGATCGAAACGAGCGGTGATGAGCATCATCAGCAGCGACCCCAGCATCAACAGCTGCCGCGGCAACAAACCCCTAAAATCAAGCACTCTCCAGCCTCCGGTTTTGCCGAGTACCGATACAGAGACCCCGGAATAACCGTTCCACCAAACACTCCGGCCTACCCCCCGACACCCGACCTGATACCTTACTCTTGAAGCTCTGCTACGCCACCCCTCTCCCCCAACCCCAGCTGAGAGAAGAATGTTCCTTGTTCACTTTACTTTGCTCTCTATATATGACCTGAACCTGAGTTGGTTGTGCCATGACCTGACCGGTCGAGAAGTATATTGGTGGATGGTTAGTCCAGAAACCGTCCACTTTGTCTAGAAGACAAATACTCCAGTATAAGTGAGTGTTAATGTGTGTGTTTGCCGTAAACTAGTTGAGGCAAACCACTAGGCCAAAAAAAAGCTAGTCAAACTGTTCGTGTCAAACTCCTCAACGGTGATTCGGTGAAACAGTGTTTGAATTCCACCCCAATAAAGTGTATGCGATAGGCCAGTTCATCAAATTTCATCCAGTTTGCACCACCCGCAAAGATCGTGCCATTATATGCGTGAGGAAACGTTTCGACGGTAAGCATACTGAAAGCGTATTAAAAGACAGATTTTTACTGTCCAAATCCCTGTGAAACGCGTTGCGTTCTAACTGCTTCGGCGTTATAACATTCACGACGGATTCATGCTTGGTCGCTAACCTCATCCAACAAGTAACAACACGCTTTCAGATGGGACTAATAATCATCCATGTATCGCTTTGTTAAAAACTAAGGCTCACTCATGGAAATGTCGGTATAAAGCTTAAACCATCCATGTGGTGTTTGGGGTTACCATCAAATATTTCATCATTTACTGATTTCCACCACATATTACTTAAATACTAAGTTTTGCTAGTTGAGTCTTTTTTCTTCGCTTTGTTTCGTTCGTCTCGTGGTATCCGGTTCAATGAATCAATACTAACGATACGGAGTGGCCCAGTTTTTGTTTTTAATGTAGATAATTTTGACTAAGCAATGTATTCTTCCGTGTACTCGTTACAGTTACGCCAACATGGCTTACATCGTTGACCAACTCTACCCGCCGATCAAACACATCGAAGAGGAGGATAACGAATATACCAGCTTCAACTACTGGCGTGAGCCAGTTCCGGAGATCGACTTCGATGGTTGTGACATCTCCGGTTCCTCCTCCAACGGGTCGGCTTCGGGGTCCGTCCCTAGTGAAAAGCTCTCCCCATCGGCGGCCACAATCGTTCAGCAAGCTCTGCCAACAATTCCCGAGAATTAGGCATCAGGAAGCCAAACCTTTCCTCTAGCGCTTCTACGTAACAATAGTCGAGACAGATTCGGTAGATGAACTCGACAAAAAAATAAGTAAACTGCAAGAACTAAAGAGCGTCGTCGCTGCGGGTTGATGTTTCGGAAACCGAACAAAAGGAAAACATGAAATACTTATCTTTCAAGAAAATCACTCTTCTTATTAATAATATTTATCCTATTGCTTACAAATTAGGTGCTTGTTGATTGCTACCGCGCAAAGTCTGTTTCGCTATCGTAATCGAGTTGCTTCCAACGGGTGTTCAATCTTGGATCCCCTGTACTTGTGTTGCGATCGGCGCTCTATTCTGTTTGTCGCCGGAGGTGGCCAAGGATTTGTAAAACTGTGCACCACCACCTAAGAATTAACCGTTTTAAATGCTTCATTTGTGCTTGGAGGACGTAGAAAATACCTGCCTACCGAACCTGCCAGTGAGGGAGAAAACTCGAAGCTCTATAGGACGTTGAGTAGAAAAACAATAAGTATGCAAAGCATCAGAAAAGAAACTAGACAAACGCAGAAGGGAATGATGAAGAGAGGGAGGACCCCAAGGTTAAAGACTAAGCCCTCAGCTGTGATGACGTTGCGAACCGAATGAATAGTATGAACAGAGTTAATTGGACCCGTAAAAAAGGCCATACGCGAAATTAAGCTTGGAACTCGGTGTGCTGCTACGTGGTGCGAGGTGATGCACTAACACACTTACGACGGCACACCCGAGATGATGGGGCCAGCGTGGTTGAACAGAACCGGAAAAGAAAGTCCATCTTCAGTTAGCTAATTTAGCAAATGCTCATTTCCGCTGAGACACGAGGCAGGGAGGGTATAGAATGCAAACAAAAATATGTGATAATTATTTCCTATTTTTTTCCTGTTTTTTTTTAGCATTTTCTCTTAATCGTTTACGGATTTATTTTTAAAAACTATGATTACCAACCCGTTAGTAGAGTAAGTGAAAAATAACTATAATTGAACCCAACCCAAACACAGACAGGTACTACCAGGTTACTGATGCGTGCTCTGTAATTGATGGTCCAGGACATCCCGAACAAGAAGAAGAGATCAAATAAAATGGCTTGTAAACTACACGGACAACACGGGAACCCTACAGGAAGGAAAGGAAGCTAGCAACGATCAGTTTACGTGCTTCGGTTTATTTATTGTAATCGTCCTGTTTGCCTTTGCTGCTTCGTGATACACGATGGTAATAAAACAATAGCTCACTCGCTCCCGATGATCGATTACGAGCATAATTTATGTTTTTGGGTTTTGGTTGTCCATATGCAACATTTAAAAAGACAGTGGAAGGCAGGGAACTGGAAAATGAGGGAAG
Organism: Anopheles sinensis; assembly: GCA_000441895.2. Lineage (NCBI taxonomy): Eukaryota > Metazoa > Arthropoda > Insecta > Diptera > Culicidae > Anopheles > Anopheles sinensis. The sequence goes on along the minus strand of KE524785.1, from coordinate 860,722 downwards.
TGTGCATCTAGTGTAAGCATTCAAAACATGTCTAATTAGCGCCCATAAAGAAAATAAACCCGATTGCAAAGCATAATATGTGCAGCTCCGAGTGGTATGGAGCCGCGAATAATGAAAGGAGGTTATCGTTACAGAAACATATCCGAATTTCAATTTAAAGATAAAGATTTAACTCCAACGGAGAATTGCACAATAAAACTTTATTTAGTCTATATGTTTCTGCGTCTAAAATTGGACAATAATATACATTTAAAGTAAGGGGACAAGCAAGTCGTTCGAGACGACCACAAAGTCGGGCCCACTCGTCGGTGTGTTAACTTCTAAAGCTTCCAGTCTATTGGTGGCCGCGTGTCTATCCTTTGCTGGTAACGAAAAATGCCGAATTCTGCTGCTCCTGCAGCAACGCATGGAACAGAGAGTCCGGCTGTGTGGCAAGAACCTGCGGGGCGCCCTGTTCACAGACCGTACCGTCCTGCATCACCAGTACCTGGTCGGTGTCTAGGACTCCGCTCAACCGGTGTGCCACCACGATGACCGTCCGACCACGGAAGGCGTTCTTCAGCACGAGCTGGATGGCGGATTCGGATTCAAAGTCGAGGTTGGCGGTGCCCTCGTCGATGAGGACGATTTTGGATTTTTTCAGCAGTGCGCGCGTAAGGCAGAGTAGCTGTTTCTGTCCGGCGGATAGGTTCGATCCGCTCACGTCCAGTTTGGCGTCCAGTCCACCGAGGGCCTGAACGAGCGGGTTGGCCAGGCAGCACGTGATTGCTTCCCATATTTCCGAGTCGATGTGAACGGAGCGTGGGTCCAGATTTTCGCGTACCGTCCCATTGAATAGGAACGGATCCTGCGAGATGAGTGCGATCCGGCTGCGCAGCACGTCCAGCGGAAGGGTGGCAATGTTGACAAAGTCCACGCTGATGGTACCCTTGTCGAGCGGAGCGACCCTTAGCAGTGAGGCCAGGATCGACGTTTTGCCCGAGCCGGTCCGTCCGACCAGGGCCACACGCTCGCACGGCTTTACGCTGATGTCGATCGCTCTGATCGAGTAGGAAAGGTGCTCGCGGTAACGCATGTGCACGTTATCGAACACGACCACACCCTGCGAGGGCCACCCGAAGGGTGGGTCAGCCGAACCATCAGCATTGACCTCCCGCTCCAACCGGCAATACTGATCGATACGTTCGATCGCGACAAACTCCTGCTCCGTCTCGGCCAGCGCGTACAGCAGCCCCGAGAGCAGGCCAGTGATGGAGAGTGCGTATGAAATGGCCAAACCCACCAGCTCGGGGGAGGTCATGTGTGCGGAAGTAATCGCTGCCAGCAGGCCCGAACCACCGACTAAGAAAGCCCCTAGCAGCTGCAACCGTAAGCCGAGCCACTGCTGAGACGCGGCCGCCGACAGTTGCGCCTTGATGCTTTCGCCGAGCTTGAAAAGAAAGTCTCGTTGAAATCGACGTTCGCCCCGTAGGGCCCGGATGGTGCTCAGTCCTTGCAGCGTCTCGGTGAAGTGCGCATACAACGGTGACAGGGCGTTACTTGACAGCCGCTTGATGTCTCGCGATGCGTACCGGTACTTGTTCTGTAGCGTCAAGTAGATCGGAACCAGCGGGACGATGAGTAGCCCCAGCCAGGGCATGGCGTACAGACTGATGAGGAGCGCTCCGAGCAACCCGAAGAACTGTGCCAGTAGAATATTCAGTATAAACGGCAGGGTGTCATCGACAGTGTACACGTCCGAAGAGAATCGATTCAATATTCTCCCCAACGGAACCACGTCGAAGAATTGCAATTTAGTCTGAAAGAATGAAAAAGGACGACGTTTAGAGGAGGATCAAAGTAGCCCGAATGATGTGTGCGTGATTTCTTACATATACGACACTGTTGAGCAATCGATCGTGGATGGCTTTGGCTGCCTTTAGACCTGCCCAGGCAAACAGGAAGGCTCTCAGCAAGGTGAGGAAACTATTACCTACGGCAAGCCCAGCATAAATTCCCAAATAGAAGGAAGTGTCTGCGGTGCTGGAGTTATCCGTCTGAAGAACGATGAATTCCACCGTGTTCGAAGTGTCATTGGATGGTGGTTGTGGTGCTGGCAACGGATTATTTGTTGTTCCGATCCAGTACGCCAGCCAGGCGTCGGTAAGATTTCTGGAAACCTGCATCGTCAGCACGGACAGCACGACCCAAAACCCTAGCGCTCGTCCCGCCGCCTGCCAATAAACGTCCAACACCTTGCGATCAAGGTGACCAAATTCTCGCGATTCCTCCATCAGCGCACTGTCGATACTGCGTCGGTCCTGTTGGTCGGCGGAATCGGTTTCTGGCGTTTCCCGTGTGGCAGCAGCCATCGAGAGGGTGTCCTCCTCGTAGTCATCGTAATCGCTGAGCAGCGAGCCAACGTTCGGCACATCACTTTGCGACACGCGACCGTTTTCCACGTGAAGGATTTGGGACGCCCGATTCAGCACCATCGGATGCTGTGTCACGATGATGCGCGTTTTGTCCTTTAGCAGCCCGAACACGGCATGACGGATGATGTGAGACGCCACGTGAGCATCCAGTGCCGAAAGAATATCGTCCAGCAGGTAGATGCTCTTGTTCTGGTAGATGGCCCGTGCGAGCGCAACACGCGCTTTTTGTCCACCGGAAAGGGTGCGCCCTTGCTCGCCGACTCCCGTGCTGTCCGCGCTACGCAGAGCCTCCAGATCGTACTGCAGGGCGCACGCATGAATGACCGCCTTGTACCGCGCATCGTCGTAGATTTCACCCCACAGAATGTTGTCCCGAATCGTGCCCTGCTGTAGCCAGGCACTTTGGCCCACGTAGCCAAAACCTTCGCTCAGGTCCGTTCCGATAGCGACCGCGCCTTCGCCGGTCGTACTGTGGAAGTTTCCAAGAATCACTTGCAGAAGCGAAGATTTACCGCCACCGACCGGACCTTCCAAGCAGACCAGCTCTCCTTGGCGCACCTGGAGCGTGAGGCCCTCGAAGGCGAAATCGACGATATCGTCCTGTGCGAGGTTCAGTTCCTTGCGGCTCCGCTTTGTTGCAAACTCAAAGTGAGCGTCCTTGATCGCAAGGATGGTGGGTCGCTTGGAGGAGTTGGCGAACGTGGTGTCGGAGGGTGCCAAGGCGCGATAGTACTCCGCCAGATTAACGTCAGGAAGATCTAACAGCTCCTGGACGCGTTTCAGGGAAACCCATGCCTCGGCGAGGCCGTTCAAAACCCAAGGAAAAGAATTAAGCGGTCCGATTAGCATGTTCAAAAGGGCCACACTGGTGTAGGTTGTCGCGGCGGTAAGCGGTTTGCCGAGCAGCACCGACGTGCCAAAGGTGAACAGACACATCAGCACGGGTGTGGTGGCCCAAAAGTAGACACACAGAGCGTCAAGATATTTTCGCTTGGAGAGGAAGCCGATTTCGCCGCTTCGGAGACGCTGGATTTTCGTAATGAACACGTCCTCCCAGGCGTTCAGCTTGATGTCCTTCGCGCCACCGATACTCTCCGAGGTGACCGTTACGCGGGCATCTTTGGCACTCATCAAACCCTGCGACAGTTGGGCAATCTTTTGCGTAATCTTGCGGTTGATTGGGATGAGTAGAACGGCAAACAGTACTCCAGCCGCGAATGCTATTCCGAGCTGTGTGTAGAGCAAGTAAAGCGTGGTAAACAGCTGGAACGGAATGCTCCAGAAGGAGTGGAATGAAACGCACGAGTTCACGATTCGATCGGTATCGGTGGACATGAGGTTAAGGATTTCCGGGCGCGCCGTCTGGAGTCTTTTTGCCGTGAGAGACTTCTGGTAGATGGCCGTCACGATGGCAATACGCATTTTGCTGCTGACGAATGTCATACGCCAGTTGAAGTGAACCCCCGCAAAGGCACTTATCACAGTAGAACTGAGCAGTCCTAGGGCGTAGTAGTACGGCCGATAATCGACCGGTTTACCGACGTTGTCTATATCGTCGGGAGAAGGTATGGTCGATGATGTTCCGTTGTACTCCGTGCGCAACAGGCTACCGAGTAGGATGGGTCCAGCAAACCCCGACAAATCGCCCAGCAATCGAAGAAGTCCGATCAAATAAAATTCCCAACCGAAACATCTGTGCAGGGCCTTGAAAAGGGTCCGCGTTCCATCCAGGGCCGACTGAAGATGCTCCGTCACGCGATGAAGTGTGAGCGCCTCGGGTAGATCGAACAGATCGTCGTTGCGTCGTAGCTTTCCGGCGGCTCCTTTGGTGATAAGCGGCCGTACCCAGTAGAACACCAAGCGAGAAAATACATTCGCCTCGTCCTCCACCGGTCCGAGGGCAGTTTCGTCGATGTCCTCGAAGAAGCGCGTGTAGGATTGCGACAGCAGAGCCTGTCGTTCGTCGTCCTCCGTTCGACGGGGGCGCACGTAGTAGGCGTTGCCCGGAAGAATTAGCGTACCACCGTAGCACAGGTAGAGGACGAGATGAGCAAGGTACCACAGCCAAAAATCCGTACGCACATTAGTGTGTAGCCAGATGCTGCACAAGGCGAGCAGGGAGGTCCATAGTACTATCAGCACTAGCGGACCCCGATGGCTGAGCGAGCCTTTGCGCACCGATGACAGCAGGAACCCGGCATGGATTGGCCAGGCAACGAGTTGGACGCAGGCAAGCAGTATGTCCACCGGGTACACCTCTCGGTGTAGGCGAAAGATGTAGAACACCTTCATGGCCGGCAGGATGGCCATTCCAATCGAGGCCAGAATGCGCACCCTAAGCGCCCGCAGTTGCGTTTCGTTGCGTGAAACCCTACGCCAGTGGGTTCCATAGTAGTACGACGAAAACGTGGCGAACAACACGAGCACCGGAAGCTGCAGGACCAACTCCTGGAAGCACGGTGCCAAGTCACTGTTGGTTTCCACCCATGGCCGTAGCCCGGTGGGGCAGACGTCGTTCCAAAACTGGTCCCAGTAGACCATGGTGTAAGCTTGTCAGCAGAAACCCGATACTGCTTTATCCTACATCCGCGTATTCAAGCTGCGAAGGGGAAGAACTGTAGGCAGCCGCCTCGGTGCACTTGATCTTGGTGGCGTCGCTAGAACACCGCTACTGGTATGATTCAACACTTCACGTCCGCACTGATGACACATTATTTTTCCTAACACATCGTCCGCGAGCTTATCAAAAGTGTTGAAACGAACGCAAAAGCAGGCTTCCTACCGCAAGTCGGACATGATGATAAGCCGGTTCTAAGTTGAATCAACCAAACTATCAACCTATTGTAGCTGCTGTGAGATGTTGTGACCAGTTTTTCGACAAAAACAACACAAAACAAATGAAGCCGATTGTCAAGAAACATATGTGTCAAAAGTTGACAGTTCAGGGTGGGTAAATAAACCGGGTCGTTTTGTTTACGTTTAATCAACACGCGGATTTTCACGGTCAACAGAAATGGCGATGGATCAGCAACAAATCTATAACCAGGCATATGGCGAGGTGAGTAAAATGTGTTTTTCTGTTTCATCCTCTGTTCGAGTAATAATACCCAATTTCTTAATTTATAGGCATTACGTACGAATGCAAACGAAACTCAGCGCTGGAGCGCGTACCGGCAGGAACATCTGGACCTTAAAGAAAACCTGAGAATGTATCAAAAAACACCCCGTGCCGATATTCTCATACCCATGGGCACGAAGGCGCTTCTCCCTGGTCAACTCTACCACACCGGGGAGGTTCTCGTCAGTCACGGTGGTGGATACTTTACCGAATGTTCGTCGGAACAGGCACAAACGATTGCCGATCGGCGGGTGAAGCTAGCGGATGAGATGCTCCAGAAGTATGACCGCGAGCGAACACTGTACAGTGATAAACTTGAAATGCCCTTCCTCAATGAAGCATTTGCCGAAGGGGGACGTGAGATTATTGAACCGTACGACGAGCAGACGGAGGAACGTTGGCGAGCAGAGCATCGGCGTCGAGTTCGGGAGTCCAAGCAAAGGGAGGCAGTCGATAGAAAGGCGAAAGATCAGGACGACAGGGAACTTTTTGAAAAGCTAGAAGAAATGGAACTCCTGGAAGAGCTGGAAAATGAAATGGATCAACTGGAAATGCCTGAAGGCAACGACGATCAGCTGGAACGTTTGATGCGTGGAGAAATCCGTTTGAACAGCAAACCAAGAACTGCCCATCGCTCAGTACCGCCGACTGAAAGCGATGCGATCTGTATAAGAAAGCCAATCGAGGAAAGGCCCATGGGAGGAGAGAGAATTACCACAACGAAAGACGAGAAAAATGGGAAAAGTTCTGACGAAGAGATAGTAACTACTGACGATGAATCAGTGGATGGTCAAGATGAGGAAGATATTTCGCCAGAATTCTCACAGTTACTGAACGATACAAAAACGCTGGCGAAGGATGAGAAAATCAAAATCTTCCAAACAAAACTGAAAGACGTTCGCAAACGTTTGTATCAGAACTCTATCACGATCACCGAAAAAGTGGATCTTTATCAGTTGTACGAGGAGCTAGAGGAAGCGCTGGATTTCCTACGGACCGGCCAAGAAACTGATGGGGCCATCGACGAGGAGGTGGAGGAACCAAAGTCGGATCAGGAACCAACGTCAAACAATGAAACGGAAAAGCATACGAAGAAACAGAGCAGGAAGATATCGTTTGCCGAACACGACGAGATCAAACTGATAGAAAATCGGCACAGTTTGAAAGTTACTGAAAAGCTACCTTCAGCCAACACCGAAAGGACAGTTTTTGTGCCCATCGTACATTCAGCGGAAACACTTTCCAATGAATACCGTGACGAAGCACAGGAAGATGAAATCATCTGTCCGGCGGACATCTTCCGTAAGGAAATGGAACGCAGAGAAACTCCCCTAGAAATTAGATCTATTTTGAAGAACAAACATTTTGTAGAAAAAGAATCCCGCAGTGCCTTCGAATCGTTCAGTAAAACCAACGTTAAACGGCCGGTCAAAGAGATGAGAACGGAAAATACGATGCCTGACGACATTCTGGGAGAAATCGTGGAACATAAAATGGAAGCGGAAAGTACAAGTGCTGTTTCTGAGTTAACTCCACAACCGAAGAAGAAAGTAAGTCGCTTTAAGCAGCAGCGACATTAAAATGTTATGTTTCCTTTAGTTCATAAATAAATCGTATAATAGGGTAAATTATATGTTTTATCTTTTTGATTCTCATGATAATCCCAAAATCTCCACAAAAACATTTCGTTCGGTCATTTTTATACGTTTATTTCACACGATAAATGCAACTGAATGGACACCGTTACATTTTGGATCTCCGTTTTTTCTCAGCTCATACGACTCAGTACATTAAATCCTACTTCTATTGCTTGCACAGCACGCCATTGCTGTGGGATTTTCTATCAGAATTGTGTTGTAGACCGTTAAAACCCGATTGAGAAAACAAAGTTTGAAGTAGTCTAGTTGACTTCATCTGTGAAAGTTCATCTCCACATTCGAAAAAGAAATTTGATCGAGACACAAGAGTTGTATTCATGTCCCCGCTCCTTATAGCGACTGTCGGTACATTGAAAAGGAATGATTTTTGGTTTCTCCTCTTCTGTTGCTCGTACTTGTGTATTTCCCTACTTGTCGTTTGTCATGCACCTCATTTTCCGGCGTTCAGTTCTGAAAGTTCCCTTTGTTCGTTTAATGGACTATGAATAGGATTTGAGACTCGATCGATCCGGCAAGTTTACTTCTCACTTCCTCCCCGAGCGATTTTGCGCAGCATACGATTGCCGCAGAAAAAGGTGAACAGAGCCAGCGGGATGAGATAGCGGATCGTCTCGAACATGTTCAACCGCAGCCAAAAAACACCGAACAGGGCCAAAATGGCTCCCAGCCCAAGGTGGAATCCAACCGCACCGAGGGAAAACGGGAAGTTCCTAACGTTCACGCCAAGCTTAGCCCACAGGGCGAAGAGGATCACGAGCGGTGCGACGCACAACGCGGTGAATAAATCGGACACGAACCGAGCCGGACGCTTCTCGGGGACACGGAACTGATGTTCGATTTCGGGGAGTGGCTGGCGGAAGCCAGCACCGACCGTGCCCTGCTTGCCGGCAGCAGTTTCCGTGGCGGGAAACTTGAGTTCCACATCGGCCAGGTACCACTGGAAGGAGTTGGACAGCAGCGCATCACCAACGATAAGTCGTAGTTCGTACAAGCCACTCTTGTGGGCAAAATCAACTGCTCGGGCGCCGACATCCATCTCGAATTTGTACGCCTTGCTGGTGTCCGTTTCGGCGACGAAGATTATTTCCTGGCGGGTTTCTTGATGACGCAGCAGAACAAAGGCCTGGTGAACGGTGATCGGTTTTCCGCTAGCATCATCGACCAGGTTAGTCTTCAGGACGACCTTTTGTTGCGAATCAGCGTTCAAAACCGTTGCTAACTTCGAAGGATACGTCACCGAGTGTCGCTTTACACTGGCCGCCGTGCTGTCGGTGTCTCCGACTCCGACTTCCAGTGAACTAACGCGCACCTTTCCGAGGACGTTCACTTTGAGCTGCTGACGGTATGAGGGAGCTGCTTCTACATCGACACGGAATTGACCGCGCGTCGGGGAGGCCGATTTGAGGTTGTATGTGTACAGAGTCGCATCGTCTTTGCTTGGAACGAGGTTTACCTTGCTAACGAGGTCCTGTTTCGTCGAGAGCGACAAAACCGTGGTCGACAAGGCGGCCAATGCTGGGGACAAAGGTTTTCCGAGAAGATCGCAAACCTTTACGCGCAGAACCGGTGATTCCGGAAGCAGCTGTCCGTTGTTGGCCAACCGAATGCAGATTGGGGCAATCGTTTTCTGCGAGGCGAGTAGATTCAGAGCTTCCAACAGCACACTAACTCCCTTTGGCGTTTGCACGGAGGCGCGGGACAGGAAGTAGTTTGCGAACTTTACAGCCTGCTCGGCCGTAATCGGCGCCGGCTTACCAAGGGTTGAAGCTAGACGGAAACCGCCATTCACGATAAGCGCAGTGATACTAAGGCCCCCTTCGAACTGCAGCAGTTTGCCATCGACTTCATCCGCCTGTACGAACGCTTCCTCGATGCGGTCATAAGCGAAAGCACCGGCCGTGCCAAGCTCCGAGGCGACCGCAAACGCGTGTCCTAGAGAGTTAAGTGAGTCGTCCTTCTTCAGCACCGTCTGCAAATTCTTTCCTAGAGCCGTGCGTGCTTTCTCATCCACCGTCACTCCAGCCAGTTTGGCCGAGTGGAAGTTGTAATAGATTTCCTGTGCAGTAGAGGCTTCCTTAGCCAGGGCCGCCTTAACACTGCTCTCAACCTTCGCTGGCAGGGCCTCCTTGCAGCCGAAGTTCTTACGGGCACCGATCAGATAGTAGTTTTTCTCAAAGTCCTATCATAGAAGATAAAGCAGGTGGTGAGCTATTGAACGTGTGCTTTTGAACTGAATATAAACGTACATTTAGCTTGGATTCAGCATGAAGCGTAAACAATCGTTTGCACGAGCTGGCAACATCGCTTGCCGGCAGGGCCACATTGGCGGAGGAGAAGTAGAGCGCCTGCAAATCGTTCGATTTCAAGCCCTCGCTGAAAACCTTATCAAAACGCTCCTGGTCTTGCGTGGTGAGGTGGCTGCTGACTGTGCGTTGTGTCGGCTGTGTAGCAGCAATGCTGGAACCGATGAAGGCAACCAGCATAAAACATCCTGCAACAATAGGGAACCAAATTATGCATCGCATAAACATTCTTCTTTGCACACTATCTTTTCGCCGGTGGAAATGTCAATATTCACCGAGGGCCAATGGCCGACGGGTAGGTTTCGCGTGTCGTAGGCCGCAGATTGCAATGCCGTATTGTTACTTACCTAACGGATTCATCGCACAGCAGGGAAGTTATGTTTCAAATACGACTAGAACGAAATTTCCTTCAGGATTTAGTTAAACGAAAGAAATTTCCAACCGGCCACTGATGATGCTGTGTCTGCCTAACCACGTCAGAAGTTTTCAAAGATCTCTTGACAGCGAATGCTCCGGTCCCTACCCGTTTATACAGTATATTTGATGGTTGCTTCAGATGTGCTTTTCAAACCTGTTTCGTGGATTATCACAAATGTGCAACACAAAGTACATAAATTGTGGTTTAAGAAATGATAAATTGATATTTAATGTGTTGATTATCCCGTTAATTATAATTATTCGTGTGGTGAAGTGCTAATACTTTCGAACGAAACGTTTCTTTAACCTCTGATTACCGATTAAGTGACCTTTCCCCATCAACAAGACGGGAGTAACTACCGGTTCGCTCTTCGTTCTAGCCACAAAAGAGAAGTTTTGCATTTCAAGAGAGGAAGGAGTTGTTTCCTCTCGCCGACATAAAACATGAAGGTTGGGTCTTCGGATTTTGTTGACACCGCGTATGGTTTATGTGAGCGAGAGTGAGAGAGACATAGGCAGGGAGAACGAGAGAGGAAGCGAGAAATTGTGAACGAGTGGCGCATTTCTGAACTGGCGTTCAGTTTCTTTCCGTCCTTTGGACGAACAAACTCTTTCTAGTGGAGTACGCGCGGTGCGTCCCTGCATATGGGACGAGCGTGTGTTTTCTGTGTGCTTTACGTTCCTTTCCCCGCGGGTTCGTGCTTCCACAATTACCATACGTCCCCCTGGGACTGCTATCTCTTCGTCTGCTTGTCTGACGCCACCGTAGACTACGGTAATACGTCGTGCGGTGTTTGATAGTCCACGGTTCAGTCTGCTGGTCAGTCGTCCGGCCTTCCGTGTTCCTTCTGGCTCTTGCGGAGCGGGTGAAAGAGATGTCACGAAACGAAGGAGGAAGCAACGGGCGGGGGGATCGCCTGTAGAGAGATAGCGCGCGATCAAGTGACAGTCGTTTTCGTTTCGTTCATCATTCTTTGCTTCCGTTTTATTCAGACGGCGTTTCATAGAGTCCAAGGTATCGAGCGTAATTTATTTAAATTTGTTTCCAGCTTTTAGGAAGCCCGTTTCTCCAAAGGAAGAAGCAAAAGTGTTTGCTAGGAATGCGGTAACGCGGAAGAACTAACCAAGAGTGCACGGGCAGAAGCATTTTCAGTTCCTCGGTTCAAGCTGCAGCATAACAAACTACAGCATCCTTTAAAACATATCGTGCCAGGTCGGTGCCACAAGGAAACTGTTCTGTTTGGAGCAACCATCGGACGCTCGGGAATAATTCCACCTGCTCTGGTCCACCGTTGGAAAGTGATTTCGGTTCGAAAAGCGTCCAATTCGCTTGCACGCTCTCACGCCCAGGCGCTCCATACTTTGGCGTCGGTGGTGGGCTTATGTTATTATTTTTTTAAATGGAAATGGAAAATCATACCAGTTGCGCTGATGCTCATCGAGATCCTTGCCAAGTTGCCTCCTAGAGCGGTCACTTCGGGGCGGAGTGTGTTTGTGCCAAAAAAAACGTGAAGAGTGAGTAGTGTTTAGTGGCAGTGAAAATTAAAGCAAGGCCAGGCCACTAGTGGAAAAAGTGTACAAAATAGCAAAGGGTGGTTCAAACAAATACGCGTGTGGAAAGGTCGTGTTCTGATTTTTAATTTTGAATCGAATGTGTTGAGAAGCAGAGCAAAGCAAAGAGCCAGTTAAAGATCCCGGTGCGGCACCGCCGAGCAAACGTTCTCAAACCATGGCGCGCAAGAAAGGTTCCGGGAAAGGAAGTAAGTATCAATTGGGGTATTCCAGAAAACCATCACTGGCCGGGGACCGCACTCGGTCATTGGCGATCGAGATCGCCGTTTGGTGGACGTAAGAGAAGGCAGGGAGTAAGACAGGGGAGAAATATTTATTATCACTGGGATTTACTTCTCCGTAGCATCGGTGCAAAGAGAGCAACAAGTGAGCAAAAGGGGTGATCAAAACGTGTTGGAAAAAACTGTGCTAAATGCACCTGTTTCATGTGCTCTTTTCGGTGAGCCTGCAATAGGCGATCCCTTCGCAGTAATAAAGGGTCCCGTTTGGGAACGCAGGTAAAACCAGTGACGCTTCATCCGAGCGAGATTGCTAGGGGTCCCGGGTAGAGACCCGGGTTGCGATAAACCAGTGCCTCTTGCTGCGTTGCTTTGCTATGCCTAGGGAGAGAATGACTTCGAACTGATCTGGTGTCATGCCAAGCGGGCAGTTTTTGTGACAATTTACCTGTTTTTGGTGCATTGCTGGTGCAGGTGTCGTTTGGAGGAAGTGAAAAATGCTGATGATTTTACTAAACGCCACCAGTTCTTTTTCTGTGTCATGAAATTTACGAATTCACCTCAAGGTTGTTGATGTTTATATGAATTTTTGTATGTCTTTTTCTGTCTTTTAAATTCATTGCTTTAATCGTTTCTGGTGGCGTATTCTGAGTTGATAAAATCGGTTGGCGCTGCTCAAAGACATCAAAAGCCACCTTTTACCTCTGACTTGCCGTGATGTTTCGAATGTGCACGGAGATGATGAGTGTACCTTTCTTTATGGTTTAATAATATTTTTACCGACCATTTCGGGCGGGGAGTCAGAGAAACATTTAAAACGCCATCGATGAAACTGCACATGTCACTCGCAGGTCGTGGTGGCGGTTTGGGTGGGCATCGCTCTTAAAATCCTCCCATCAACAGCTCGCACCACCCACCGCCGGATCCGGATGGCCCACCTCTCCTCAGCAGTGGACTACGAGCTGCCGCTGGTTCAAGGCGGCATGATAAGGAAATCCTCGCGCGGCGGACGGTGGCCACGGGGGTGGGAAAACTCGTACATTTACAGATCTATTTTCGCAAACCTACGCCAAATTCCGTCGGGCCGGACTCACCTTTCACCATCCCCCCTCACCCGCTGCACCCTCGTCGTACGTCATCACCGCTTCGAACAGCTGCTCGCTCGGAAAACGGAACTACGCCCAAGAGTTTTCCTACCGTCGCCAGCGCCCGAAAGCTGAGTGAAATTTTCGCTCGAATCCGTTCTGTCTCTGCGGGCTACCGAGTGGGGGAGGAAGGTTGTTACTAGGTGGTTGGGAAAAAACAAGTATGGAATGTTTGTGATGCAAGTCCCGCAAAAGGGATGCGGAGAACGAAAAGAGGAGCTAGGAGGGGGTGTGTCAGTTCAGCCTCTCCCTGCTCCAACCGCTCGCTCGCACAAGCAAAAGAAAAAGCGAAGCAGAAACGGGGGACTACCGTTGCTTTTATTAGAAGTCTATTTAAAGAAAATTTGCTTGAACGAAAGCAGCGGCGAAAAAAAAGGAAAAGGAAAATCAGAATTCCGAACACGACACGAAAATCGTCGACCATCGGCAGGCAATCGATGATCGAATCGAATGTTTGTTGCTCAAGTGTTGCCCGAGGGTGTGTGTTGCCGGGTGTGGGTGTTGGAAGAAAACATACACGTCATTTATTAGATTCATCTGATCGATGTTCTCTACAGATTGACATTTACGGAGCTGCCTGGTTGAGTTTTCCGGACGCGCTCTCGGCCCAAAATGTACGGCAAAACATCGGTAACACATTCGAGCCAAAAGTGGCAAACGTGGCTACACAGATGTGTTCGAGCTTCTTGTTGCCAAGAAATCACATGTCAGTTGTGGCGCAAGCGAATGGATATTGCGATCGATCGGAAAACAGAGTGCTTTGCATTTATTTTCTTTTTCTCGCTTCGGCCACCCACAAGGACACGCACATACATACGTACACACACGCGCTAACTCACACATGACGAATTCCACTGTCGTTCGACCTATCAGGTCACCGGTGACCCTATTTGCTATGCTCAGCTTTCGCAGGCAAATGAGCAGAAGGCAAATGGGTCCGTTTTTTCCGTTTCTAAACCCGGACGGGAACACCACGTTTTCCTACAGCGCCCTTTTCTTCGATCCCTTTCCGCCCGGGGCGCTCCTTCGTCCTTGGAACACAGTCCCTTTTCCGTTGTTCGCTTGCTTGTTCAGGCGCCGGGGTAGGAAGAGAAATGGCAAGCCTCGAGAGGGTAGGGAATTCCTGCTGCGCTTCAAGTGGGAGTTCGGTGACGAAATCATCCCGAGCCCAATAAGGATGGCGGCGTTCATCATCACGCCTTCGCAAGCCGTTGTCCGGTTCCCTCCCTGCCGGAGGATTATCCCGAAAACTCACTCCTGTAGACGTGCTATGGCGCCAATGTTGCCCGCGCGCGCACAACGATGGTTCGGAGTTGGGATCAGAGGTTCCCTACCGAGCATAGCGAAACATAGCACATGTGAAGGATTTCCCTTCGGTATGGCGCTGCAGTTTTGCTGTTACAGCTTTTATTGCATTCTGTCCCAAAAATGGGGAACTACTCATTTATACTCGCAGAGTCGGGTACAGCGTACCTAGAAAGAGGATCATATAACAGCTTCAACTGCAGAAAGAGTAGACAGTTGGTTTTTATTTTCTTACAATTAGAGGAAGGTCATTCGCTCCTGGCCAAGTTTTTGAAAACGTTACTCATGGTTTTAACGGTTGGTTTTGAACAACTTATGCTATGATGCATTGACTCTTACTTCTATGTCATAAGACTGATGGGCCTTTTTTAAATCTCGAGTGTAAATTTCGTTACATGTAAGCTATTCTTACTTTTTTAGCTAAAATCCGCACATAAATGAAATATATCTCCACCACTGGCGGGTGCGTCCTGGCGGTAACAAGGACTGAACCCAGATAGTAATCTCTCCGTTTTTGTGGAAATGAATCCCTCTTCTGCGAGCGCCAAAGATGAGAGCTGCTGTTGTGGGATGACTTTTTCATCGTTCCGCTACCGTTTGTTGTTTGGCGGTCCTCTTGGTGTCCTTGATGACTTACCAGGGACGTCTTTCCGAGGGATTGTTGCCCTGTTTTCGTGTGTTTTTTTTCGTCGTCGTCGTGTTGTGAGCGCACTTCGAACCCGGTGTTGTGAGAGCTGTCGTCTGTCGTTTGTTGCGCGTGTTGTGTTCTGTCCCGTTTCGACTTCCGAGCCCGTTTGTGCGCCCTATCCTTTTTTCCGCACGTCAGAGTCCTCCGTGTCAACAAGGCGCAAGGGTGGATGTTGATGTGAAAAACGAAGTCGGAAGCAACAAAGCGCGTCGGGGGAAGGACATCCGCGGGTGGTGTTTTTGCCGGGTTTGATGTTATTTTCACTGTATGGGAATCCCTCTTACGTAATGGCAGCACCAAAGAGTAAAGAGCGAAGCGTCATAATACCAAACAAGCGCGCACCAACACTGACAAAGACCTAGCGTGGACATCTTCCCCAACAGCGGCATTCCCTGGCCGCGAGTTTGTGTGTGTGTGTATGTGTGTACATGCTAAGAGCTGGGGATTCCGCCAAATGGTTTGTGAAGCAGCTTGTAGAACGTTGGGAGGGAAGTTACGCGGGATAGAGGATGTTGGGGTGATATCGCGACCGCGCAGGTTCAACGGAGATTGAGAGAGAGAGAAAGGGAGAGGGCCAAGGAAGACAGAGAACGCGACACTCGCTGGCCGACGATGAAAATAAACAATTCACCAAAGGGAGGATTCTTGGGGAATACGTTGGGCTATTCTGAGCGGCCTCTTCTTTGAGGAGGATGTTGTGCCCGCGCCGACGTTGTGTTTTTATTGCCAGGCCCGGCTTCCGTCTCGCTTTCTCTTTCGGCCTATTTTATTTTAGTACGTACACTTATCGTGGTGGAAAGAAAAGCGCTCAGGTTGGCGAACGGGAAAAGTATTTTGCGCTGGGGTCGTATTTTTCCTGCCGGGGATTTGTGCTGCTGCTTCTTACTCCGTTGGTGGGTATTTTTCTGGAAGAAGCCAAAGCAAGCATCCTGCCTCTTTGTGAAAGGAACCCCCAGGGAAGGAGAAAAAGGACAAGTCCAAACCATACCGGAACATTTACCCAGTTATCCATTTATTCCCATTATTGTTTACAATTGAATAATATATTGGTTGATTGAAAAAAAAACATACAACCAAAAATCCGTCATAGATTTCTGCTGCCTTCTGTTCCGGAATTGGAGGGCTTTTTCCATCACTTTTCCCAGCAAAAACTTACCCACGCACACACAAAATCAATGAGGAGCAGCAAGCTGTGCCGTCATTATTCCACGTAACCGGGAACCACCCGGGAGGACATTCCTGAAGACGAGCGTACAAAATTGTACTTGTCTCTCCGTTTGTGTCGGGACTGCCTGGCGGCTTATGCGTACCTTCTGCGTTCCTCCCCCACCCCATAGACCTCTTCCCAACGCGTCCCGGTCCTTCTCTTTTGCGCGCTTTCTCTTTCCCTCCCCCGAATCGATGGACGATGGAGTATCCTCTTGAACGTGCTGACGAGCCTTGGACGAAAATAAATCGTGACACACCGACCGCGACCGTCTCTCGCAGAAAGGGACACGCAACGTAACGTCAGACGCGAGTCATAGCGCTTGCGAATCTCCGATAAATGCTGCGAAGCATCAGCAACAGTTTGACGGATTGGCTCCTACAATCTCCTACAAGAAAGGCGCCATGGAGAAGGGGGTATCAGCATCAGATCTTTCTTTCGACCTGTCACAAAAACAAAAACAACACACACACACATTTAGGAGGACCCTTTTTCTCCTAAAAGCCTACAATGTGTGATGTATTTGAAGCCACGGTGAAAATCCGCATCGCCATTCTGTTCCTGGGAGTGGCTCGAGGAGTTTTGCGATGAACCGAAGGCCAGCTTCCCTTGGGGATGATAAACATTCTTTGCTATCAGGTGCAAAATCTATTCTAACGCCAGCTCTAGGCTGACTGTGGAAACAGTTGTGGACCTCTGGGGGAACGGCATCAAGACAGGCTTTTTCCATTCAGGAAGTTGCTTTCCTTTTTCTTCTGATCCAACTGTGTTTTGAATTTCCTTCTAGGCTCTTGCCGTTTCATATTGCGCAAGTCCTCCCCCAAACAAATGTGTTCCAACACAACCTTCGACGGGGAGGTTTCTCTCCCGCATCCGAGTCAATGTGTTGGATACCCAAAACCTAGTATAGATTCATTTTCTTGATGCTGCCCAAATTGGAATAAAATGGGTGAATCTGAATAAAGTTAACCAGAGGAAGCCTGGGAGATGTTTTGACGATCACATAGAAAATCTCGTATTCCATTGATATTGATTGAGGGTGTATAATCCAAAAAGTTTATGAACCAATATTGTGCTTCTGGTGTGATATAGATTTTCGCTTCCTTCGCCAGTTAACATTTTTATTAGCGTTCCTGGTCCTGTGTAAGTACTTTACACATTTTTAATATGCTCGCTGTGATTTCTTTTCTATGTCGATGCTCCTTTTGCTCCCCCTCGATGCATTTATATTGCCTCAAGGTCAGACAGTTCAGAAAATACGGTGGACCGCTCGCGTAATATTGAAAATAAAACCCAAGCCAAAGCAAACCCACCCCAAAAAGCTGGCGGACCATTGCTTGCTGCTAAATGCTGAATCGTGTCCGCAAGGGTGGTTTTCTGCTCCTCCAATCGTCCTGTAAGCGTGAACAACACCGCGATCGGACGTCGCGGTTCGGTTTTCTTCACCATCTCTCGTGTTTCGTGTCTCCGAGGAAAAGGCAGAAACCGGTCCATCATCGACTCGTTGCTTCAGATATCTTACCTTTTTTTTCTCTCTGCTCTGCAAAGGGGTTTCCTCGCGACGTCGACGTCGACGACGTGGTGATCATCCGCGCGGTGTTCAACCTGCTCTGTAGGATGTGTTGTGTTTTTTTTCCCTTCCCACTACTCTTGTATGCGTGCGTGTGCCTTTCGAGTGGAAGCCGGTTGCGCGAGTTCACCCCACACCCCGTCCCCGCTCCCCTCCAACGTTCTTCCTATCGTTTGACCCACCTCCCTTTCCCGCACGATCAAACACTTCACAGTCACACACACACACGCACGCACACGCACTCAGGCACCGGTGTTTGCGGCAGTTACGCGTGGGCCCTCCCCCCAATCCATCCCCCTCCTTGGAGTGCGTGTTGCGTGGCGTCGCCTGTTTTCCGGTCTGGCTCACCCGCACCCCACTTTCCGACCCGAAACTCTCGCTGTGTGTGTGTGTGTGTGTGTGTATGCGCATTGCATTATGATCGTCGATCGAAAACACCCGATCCCATTCCCGTCCTTCCCACAGTTCTTTCCTTCGCGTCTTTCCTGGAGCTTTCTTAGGCCACTTTTGGGCATTCCCCGGTGCCGGTGACCTTTTCCTCTTTTTTCCGTCCGCGCTGGCGTCCAAGTTTATTTTCCCCAATCCGGTAACCCTTTCATTCTTTCTCCCAACCCCGATCCATTACTGCTTTCGTTGTTTTTTTTTCTCTTCGATCGTTTAAATTTTCGATGTTGGATGGTATTACTCTTCCTGCTCCCCGCCGTTCACGCCGTTCACTTCCATCGATTCATAACTGTGTCTCTTTGAATCATTGAACGCGTCAACGGCAACAGCCGCCTGTTGGGGGTTTCGGCTATGTTTGCATGTTGTTGCCTTGCTTCCCAGCAATCCCCTTCACCCTTTCCAACCCGCCAACGCCATTCGTGGGATTCGGTCGCCGCCGTTCTGTCGCCAACGATTTCATCGTTCCCCTTCTCTCCCTCCACCTCCCGGCAATGGTCGTTTGCAATGGCTTCCTCTGTTGTGTTGGCTTGCCTTTGGAATCACGATCCCTTTGCTCCGATCCCCTATTGGCCACGCAGGGCCATATAATGTCCATAAGCTTGACATTGAAAAACATTTCGACGATCTGTGAGGTTTTTAAAGTCGGTCTCTGCTGTAAGCTTCTGACGAATCTTCGCTCCCTGCCGATGGCGATGATGGCCCGATGAGTAATCGCAGCTCACGGAACACTTTTGCGTCGCCACTGCCGGGGTAACTGCTGGCTTCAGAAGAAAAACAAACGTTTCGAAAATGACGCAAAGCGATCTTTTACGACTCGGCAGACAACCCCTCCCCCCGACCATGTGTTGCAGGTTCCGATCGGGGAATGGAGCAGAACGAGCGTGACGAGAAGGTGAAGGCAGGCGTTGGCGTGTATGTGTCGCTTGCCACGTCCATTCCATGCAACAAAGGGGTGGCAAAATTAGCATACGACTTTGACTGCGTGACTGACCAGCGACGTCCAACCGTCACAACCCTGCCCTTCCCAGATCCGCGGGATCGATGGTTCATTCAAAACATGAACACGTCCCTACTTCGGACATCATCCTTTTCGATTAATCCTTGGCATTGGCTTGGACGAGCAAACGGCATGTGGAGGAACTTTCCATAGCTTATGCTGTGCGACGTTAAAAATGAACCTGTTGCTACCACAGAGGCTGGCAGGAATAGCGAGCAAACAAGTACACCAGAGAACGGTCGTCTCACTTCAATACAGAGAAGATAGGACTTGTAAACTGTTACATTCCTGCCACACAAGAAAAACTCGGTTACGTACTCGTGGTATATAAAACAACTGATAACGCTGGTGGATTGAGCTGTTCATACATAAAATGTATATGTGTTCCGGATGCATGGAATGAATGATAAAGCAACGGACAGGCCTTCTCTCTTGGTTAGGAAGGGATGTCATAATTTTACTGACAAGTAGCAAAACCACTGACTCTATTTCGGTCGAATTCGAAATGATAAATTAAACAGGGAGAAATAGAGGGAGAGGGAGAGAGAAAAAGAAAGAATGAAGGGAGCATATGGGAATGACCATCTGAGATGATAAACTGATAAAACCGTCTCGATAAAGCATAAGGGAACTCCTCGCTGACCGGAAAGCATCGACGGTGTTTATCGCTTTATCGACGAGGCGGGTGACAGTGACAGTGAAAAAGCACACAATCACACCAAAACCGAACCGCGTGACTCAGAAGAAGAGAGATGGATGGGGGAAACAATAGTGACACGTTCATCTCAGTAAGATGGTTGACAGTTGCCATATAAGAAGCTGATATTTTTTTATTATCTCATCGTGTTGAGGGTGTCTGTAACACCCACAAACCACCGAGTTATCGCCACGCTTCCGTATTTCATAATTCGACACATTGAAAACTAATGTAAGAATAAATTATTTTCCTTCTCGATGGTTGTGATATCCATTCCCTATGAATTTTAGAAGGGACGGCGTCAAGGTTACAAGACCTTACACCTTCGTTAAATGTAGTACAGTTTGATTTTGATTTGTTTCCGGTGCCTTTGTTTTCGTTTTGTTTTCGTTTTTAAACAGCGAGATAGCATTGTTTACTTTAAAGAAGACATTTTTAAACTAGTCTCTTTTTAAATGAAAAATTCTCAATTTGATGATTGAATAAAACCAGCTTGTTTCAGGTTCTTGTAAAAAATTTTCTTCAACAAACTAAACTGTATGAATCAGGCTGCCCAGAGATTCATTTAAATCTGACTTCCGCCAACCGTCACCGAGCACCGGGTGTCTCCCCAGCATCGTCAGGTCGCAATCCGCAATCCGCTGGCACCACTCCTCCGCCACCACCACCTTGCCTGCGTTGGATGCGAGTAGTTTACTCTGGGTGCGTTCACTTCTTCAGCTTGGGCTTCCTTTTACGAGTCGCTCGGGCTTTCGATCGGGACACCGGGGCCGGGAAGGTAACCTCCGAAACCAGTTGTGCCGGTTCCTTCTTGCCGCCCGGTTTCGTTTCCTCCGCATTTCCCTCTTACCTTACCGCAACAGGACCAACCTGATCGCCGTCCACTTTCCAGAGGCGCAGGTAACGCCGCCATCGAGACGCCTTTTCGTGCGCAACAGACTTGAGAGGCGAAGAACTTTGCGCAGGTTCTTTTTGTTTTTGTCTCGCGCGCTCTCCATTCTACCATCTTAGAGGAATTTAAGCGTTTGTATGTGCCTTTCCCATTCACTGGGGGGGAAAACCGGGAATGGGGGTTTAAGAAAGAAGAAACAATCCGCGGGGAAATGCTCCGCTTCGAACGATAAGGCGGATGACGCGGTGGATCTCTCGAAGGTCTTATGACGCATTCGAGAGACACTTTTCTGTTGCCTTCCATTTTACGTCCGTTTGTTTGCTGGGCGGCGAGGAATCGGTTGTATGTTTATGTTCCCTTCGTTCGATTCATTGCCGTTTCTTCGTGTTGTGCCCTGGTGGTTCAGTTCTTGTGTCAGCTGCTGCCTCCTCCATGCTGCTGGGGTTGCCCACGCGAGATCCCCCATTTGCGTTGGGTCGTTGTTTTCTTGCGATTTGAACGCGAAAGAAAATCTGCAGCGGATGATGTTTGGTTTTTTACGACGATTTATAAACATTTTAGCAGCACTTTGAAGCAGTTCCAAGCACTACTCCTTTAAAAGAAAGGTGTGGGTTTACTATTTTAAGAGGTTTCTCTGGTTCGTATTTATTTTTGTATATTGTGGAACACCGCCAGGTGTGGGTGTTGCATAATGCACTACGAACTTCCGCAACTTATATATTCTGGATTGTCTTATTTAGTTATGCTCCATTTGTTTTGTACTCGCTATATAACGTCATTCCTTTTACCAAGTTCTATTATGTAGTTATGTATGCTTCGCTGGATAATTACACAATGTAAGCAGAAACCAGTTGATGGCTCGACGCTGAGTAATTGCAGCAAAAGAATGTGCACATTTTGAGAGAACAAAACAAAAACGAAACATTTCGTATTTCCACAAGTGTATATGCTGTTTTGAGCTGGGCAGCGAATTGCAAGGTGGGATGGAATGATTGCTGGGTTGGGAAAACAACGAAGATTTCCAACCTTTTCTTGTGCTTCTCTTGCTGAAAGGAAGTAAATACACATTGGCTTCATGTAGAAACCAAAACGCGAACTTCCAGAACGCGAAAGCAAGCGATAGCCCAAATTCGTTGCCGAACCGCGCCTCTTTTATTCTCCTACTCTAGCTATCTTCTGGCTGGAGTTGTGGAGCCTGCCTGGTGGATGGCAAGAACATGCTGAGCTCAAAAAAGTGATAAAAAAGCCAAGGAGGCCGAAGGGAAATTTTCTGGGCAACGATTTTGGGATGCTGCCTCGGTTCATCTGGTTTTTTGGGGAATCACGCTCTCACGCAACGAACCGCGATGTTCAGCCTCTCTCTTTCTCTCTCTCTCCAATGTGCGGTCTGGGGCCAATCGCCCCGAAGTACGTCGACGGGCCAGACGGGACGGACATCGATACATTACATTTGGCTTTGGCGCCAACCTGCCGTCATGTCGCGTTCTCTTCGCGCGGGCACCGGAGAGAAAAGCAGACGCACGCACACCACATCGGACAAAGGCCCGACTCGCGGGTTCGTTACGTTTACGTGCGTGTGTTGTTTTTCTCGCCGTTCCCCACCCCCGCGGCGGGCCCGCCTTCCTCAGCCCTCCTCGAGCAACAGACGTTTGCTTTCGTGCTGCCTCTTTCTTCACACTCCGGGCCTCGGTGTCGTCGTCCCGGCGGCGGACGAATCGTCCCCTGCTGGTCGCGCTTGTTGCGTCTCTTTGGCTTCGCGGTCGCTTTTTAAAAAAACCTTGCCCACTGCTGCCCCCCCCACACCCCATGCCAAACCCCCCCCAGCCAGGGTCACTCGAAGCCGAACGGTCCGGAATCTCCTTCCACTTGCCTTTGCGGCTGCTCTTCTTCCCTCTTCCGACCCTCCGAAGAGAGGCAGACACACGATGAGGCATTTATTTGGAGAGGATGCTCGATAACGTTCGGCGCGCTTTGCCTGCTTTGATTCGCCTTCGGCAAACGAGGCTCAGGCCCTTTGAAGAGCTGCAGCGAGAACAGCATCCCATCTGAGGGATATGCTGGCAAAGGCACGGAAAGATTCGGTGTTCCCTATCTTCTCCTCCTCCTCCTCCTCTTTTGTCCACCACGTTGGATGTTATGCTGCTGGCGAGAAGAATTGTTGCTCTCCTTCGCCGGGATTGCCGTTCCTGGGAGATCGTCTTTCTCATCCGAAGCGTAAGCATGGACAAAAATTGAAAGGACTGGTAGGACGGGAGGAATACGAAAACAGCCTCCGAAGCCAACATACTTCCACCCAACACATACACATAAATACCGGTAGTCTCGTACGTGCACCATGCGGTATTTCTCTCCTTTTTCTTGTATCTTGGGGTTTCCCTTCTTGGCCACCGCAAGTACTTGACTTGAACACAGTGCGTGACATACACACATGCACACACATAACCACGAATATATGAATTTAAACCGCGGATTTGGGAAGAAAATAATGAGGCGGGGAGAAGGCAGATGGTATGCAAACACAACGGCTTCATGGTTGACGAATTTTCCGATCGAAGAGAGACCCATAGTTGAATTTCATTAAAAGCTAGCTTTTCTTTTGATTGCTCTCTTATTTTGTAAACGAAATATTATCGTGTCTTGCGCTATTGTTTCATGTCTTTGCATATTTTGTATGCGTAGAAACCATAAGCTACAGACGACGTGTTGATTGTGTTCTGTTTCGTTGTTATGCTCGACTGTCTTTCTTCATTTAATATCTTTCAAATATCAATTTGAAAACAGTGAGATTTCCGTTGCTTTTTCGATGGTGTGCCTGTACGATAAACTATTATTTCGTATCCTTTCGGCCTTCGTTGCCTGTTCATTCAGTTCTTTCGTCCGTTTGTTGGTTCGTTTGTTCTTTCCCCAGAGCAACTCCCGGGGAGTCCAGATAAAACACGCCAATATTACCACGCTTTGGCGGACGATCGCTTGATTGTGTAATTGCACACAGCCAGTGCAAACGGGTTTGATTATTTTTCCTTTTCCGAGGGTAGGTAGGCAAACCTCGCGCTTCTCGCGAGTTGAGAGGAATTTCTTCCTTCGCCGTTTGCGGCCATTTCGTCGAAGGTGGTGCCGTTGGCTTGATTAAACGAACGTACACATTTTGAACGTGCATTCACCGAAACCTGTGTTCATATCTTATTTAATTTTTTTTTCTCAAAAACATTTCCACCTGCACATGTTGGGCAATTTTTGTTGGATAAACCTGTTTTCGGTTCTGTCGTCTGGCGAACGAACAGAACACTTATTGGGCTTACCTTTTCTGCTTACCTGCTACTGATTGGTGAATCGAGGGTCGCTGACTAAAGAATTTAAGTTAAAAAGGTATCCGCAAGAGACCAATGATAGTATGGGGGAATGTAGCAATCCTTGATCGAAATAATAAATGCGGTTTTTGGGAATGAGAAGAGTCTTTGCCTCATTTTTTTGGCATAAACCTTGTTATTATTAAAAGGTCTTATTTTTCCTAGAAGCTATAGCAACAACATCCAATGATCGTGGATTGCTTAATGGCTTACTGTTAGTATTCTACGAGTTCTACTATGCACCAAAAAAGAATCGAAGTTTCAACGATGGTGAAACACCAAACATAGGTCAAACTTCAGCTGCTAGACGGCGACGACACGGTGATAAGACGCTAACTTCACCATTTGATAGGGATAGAGAATACTTTTCTTCACAAAAAAAGCAGGTTGTTGTTGCCGCCAGCGAGGCGCGATAAGCATACCAGATTCAAGAAGTTTTAAAGGCGAAGAAATGACGAAAGTCAAAAGAATAACAATTAAAGTTACAAAACGGATTACTGTCCCTTCGCCCCGGGGACAGGTAAAAGGAATCCCTTGGGTCGTCTGTTTAGTTAGGTGCACACTTTTTCGGTGTACGAATCCGAGAATCAGCCTGCGAAACTGATTGACCATCCCTTGGCAGGGAACCTTGTTTCTTTTCCTCCCAAAAAACAAAAAGCCGGTCCTTGTTCCCTTGGGATAAGGTGAAGGAAAACGGAGGAAAGCAAACGGTTTGCCCTGTGAAGGTTGGCTTTTCATTATTGCGGCCCGACTTGCGGGTTGACTCGTTGGAGCAGGTTTCCGAAGGATCGTTCCCTCTCGCATTTCTTTTCGGTCCTTTTGCGGGTTGAAAACACTTTCAAATCCTTGCCCATATCGACAATGCTATGTAAGCTGCAACTTTATGTAAGGCAGTTAAACAAATCAAAGGTAAAGAACGGACACATGACACATACGGCGCGATAGTGGTTGTTTGCGATGTTTTTGGGAAGCTATGATAAGAAATGCGTTGCCAGTGGAACGAAGGAAACCCATGGCCACGAGCTCTACATCCAGACGGAAATGGAGGGAGGAGTCCCGAGGGTGTGGGGGTGAATTGATTGGGTGATTATTTTCGAGAACGAGCTCTCCGGAGTCTCTGGGTGTTCGATGTCTCAAGTCCAACGTCACCGCGTGTTGCCCTACTCGTGGAGGAAAACGTTACGAGATCGGGTTTGGGTGAAGATGACGGTGAGATGCTGCAGCATCAACAGGCTGGGCATTGGTTGTGATGCAAAAAACAACACGACGAGAAACGAAAAACAAAACACCGAAAACAGCGATCTTGGACCGAATGAGGCGATGGCAGAGGAGACCGAGGGCGGAGGAAATGATCACACACATTCGCGGGTGCTTTCTCGGTCTTTGGTCCAGCTTGCCGTCTTGCCTTCGCTGCACCCTCTCTGTCGCTCTGGTTTGTCGCCTCGAAGTCGGCTCGGTGTCGAGCAAACGGTTTAGGACGGTTGCCGCCAAACAGTCGCCAGCACAGGCACAGCATCTCATCACGTCCAACCTCCAAACGGGAACCGTCGAAGTGTGCGGCGGCGGCGGCGTGACGGCGACGGGATTCCTTCAGGACGTTTCGGGACGGCGGCCGGAGCCGTTGAGCCGACGAATGCAATGAGACGGACGCTTCGCGAGAGTAAAGAGCGAAAAAGGTCTAAAAAATAAATAACAACACCAGCAAGCTGATCATCAGCTTTTGGACCAAGGGAAAGGAGAACCCCGTCAAGTAATAGAACAGAAAAAAACCGACACATACACACACGTAAACGCGGGACACATGGGAAGAGCATGGAATTGCTTCCAACCAACAACTGGACTTCTTCGGTCGAACGGTCGTCGGTCTGATGATGCTGCTGCGGCCAATCGCTGCCCCGTTCTGGCATTATGTTGTTGTTGTTCGACTTATGGTCGCGATGGAGTGAAAGGGAAAGAAAGGAAGGAAGACCCGCACGCCGTTGATCGCCGTTGATCGTCCACGCCGATTATGGCAAAGCCGGTCGGTGGGCGAAAGGAGGGACGCGGAATGGGGGATGGGATGGGAGGATGGGGTTTGCGGAAGGAAGGAAGCCGTACATCGAATAATGCTGGGGCCACGAAAGGCCACGTAAACGTGCCGGGGCTATCCCAAACACGCGTGTCTCCCGACGCGCAGTTTCCACATGCACTCACTCTTGCTGTTTGCTTCTCGCTTTTGCCTCTCGTTATCGTGTTCTTCGGATTGATGTTGCTGTCCGATTGGTTGCCGTTTGCTCGAGTTTGGAGCACACAAGAGATTTTATGCACAACAAATCAACAAGCAGATTTTATGCACTAATCAGCAAACAAAATCAATGACTAAGACAATTGACAACGTCTTCCCAAACTCTTTTAGATAAACTTCACATCTTTCACAAATGTTTGTGAATGAAAGCGGCTGTTATCCGCGCCATTTGACTTGGAGCACCTTTCACGCTATTTTATAACATCTTCTGGAAGCAAAAGGTTGGTTATGTTAGCATTGATTACCTTCTACTTTATCTGGTTCAATGTGGATATCGCTTTCTTTTTGTTCGCCTGAAGATTGGAGCTGATATTTTCATACAATCCCTTCGATTCTTGAGCCTACCTCACCAATCATAAATAACTCTAGTCGATGAATCAAACAACTTGGAGTCTTCATTGGTTTAAACATCATAAAGCACCGACTCGGGGGATCAATGTTTAGAAAGAGAGATCTATGGCAGAAAAGGGGCTCAATTAATCGGATTATATGTTCAACATTTCTTTTATCTTTTAGTTATCCTGCACTGGCCAGGAAATAGAATAATTTCGTTTTAATTCTTAAAATTATATACTTTGTCGTGACATCATGGCAACGCTACTCAATATTCCCAAAGTTTACTCACTGAAATGCTTCTTATTTCTTTCCAGAATCTACTGGCCGAAAGATAAACCCGGATATCAAGCAGACGGAGAAAAAGACGGCTGCCAAAGTGAAAGGTACATGGTTGGTGGAAGTTGTCCCCCAAAAATATCCCTCGATTCTGGAAGATAATTAATGAAGCAAACGCCGTTTGTATGTTTGTGTTTTGCTTGTCGCTGAAGATTACATCATTTCGGAATCGGAAGCGCAAGCGGGCGAAGAAAAGGGGGGTTTCCTAATTCCATGACTCACTTTTGTTGGGGACAAGATTCGGAGCAAGATTCTTCAACTTAACCGTTCGTACGTCCATCGAGGGAAAGCCATCGATGACTCATGGTGAAGCGGACAAACCTGTTGCATGTCGGGATGCACATGATGCAAGAGGTTTAACGTACCTGAAAGGAGTTAGTGGGAGTCATCTTTTCAACCTGACTATCAACGGCTTATGCGCTCTTGGATGGATCAAACGATCCATAGGCTTTTTCCACAACAAAGTCAACAAATAGAAGTGTCGGAGAAGACCGACTTGTTGTTGTGGAGGCATTAGTATAGCGGAAAGTTTCACTCGCCCTTCCTCGCTGATTGCTCTGGAGGGTTGACAATTTCAATTCCCCCACGTCGTCGTCGTCGCACGGTGCGTTCCCTCGTTTTGCCCGGTGTTTATTTTGGACACCCGACCCGCGACCTCCACGACGGGGCAGAAGCTAGCCAAGAGATTCAATTATTACCAACGGCGAAGCCGACGATGACGATGACGATGGGCCACGGATCGGAACGCACAGCGAGTCGTGGTTTTTGAAATGCATGCATAATAAAGTAAACATGGTGACGGACGACTGGCGGTCGCTGGGCGAGGTTTTCGTTTTCATGAAGCGGCAAAGACGGCGGCGGTCGATGGCGAACTCGCGATAGTGATGATATTAGATGGACGGTGAGCAGAATAAGTAAAACCTAGCACGGCACAGCACCGATCTGTGCAAAAGTCAACGATTTGGGCCGACGTCGGTCGGTCGGTCGGTGCGGCCTCGAGCGCAATGTAAGCTATAAGTGGCCGCCTGTGACGGCATTTCTGCTGCCTGCTTGCCTGCCCGGTCGTCGCGCTGACTCGTCGACGCCTCTCGACGTCTGCGGAATAAAATACACGAGGACAACTCGTTGCGCCTGGGTGTGTGGTGATAAGGGAAACGGGGTAAAATGAAACCACATGAACCTTACTCTCGCGTTCTTCGGGCGCGCGCGCGCGCTCTCGCGGGGTTAGACAGACGGGTGTCGCGAAACCTCCGCAAGAGCGTGTGTGTGTGTGTGTGTGTGTGTGTTTGTGTGGTGTGCCCTCCGAGTTCGGTTAGTGTGCCGACCGGCGCGGAATCGCGTAAATTAAATTAGCGATAACGCCACTAGCCGCCGTCGCCTTCGCCGCCATCGCCTTTGTCATCGTCGCCAGCGAATGAAGAAGCCGAAGCAGTGGAGCACCCTCGTCGCCCGCCCGCAGTCTCCTTTCCTCAACCCGTGACCGCGATTTGTTGCTAGCATCTTCTTCTTCTACTGCCTCTTCGTTTTCCACCGAGCTGGTTCGAGAGCATCTGTTGCTGGCAACGCGGCTGGTGACGGCTCGCATGGCGTTACGGTCCGGGGAGGACGACACGATGGTGATAAAGGATCGCCCCAGCAAAGCACGGAAATGTATCACTGAACACTTTGGATTAGCGATGGCGGCTTGAACTCGGAGAAGGGAGACAGGAGAGGGTGTGATTGTGTTTCTTCCACACTCCACGCAACTTACTGGTGATGTATCCTCTAGTAAAAGGAAGAATGATGCAGATTGTGCTAAATACTCTATGGTTCACTCACTCGGATTGGGCTACCATTTCCTATCCGTCTTATCCGTTTTCGGGGCAACGCAATGCAAGACATGGAAGAACGCATTGTGGGGAGGTGAAAATCAAGCGACAAAATGTGGATTCAGATGACGTCAAAACGCCAAGCGCTAAACTCTGAACAAGCTACGTTTGTGAAGCGGCAAAATTCGTGCGTTTTGACGAAATGTTTACGAAACGCTTACCACTTCCTACAAGCATTGAATGGCTGATTCAATTGCAGAGTTTCCCCAGCAAAATTCGAAATGTCTGAAAATGTAGAAACTATTTTTTACTGTTATCAACAACGGATAAGAAGAGGTTGCTTACCGATTTGTTCCAAGACGTCAGAATGAATCGGTCTGGAATAGAAGGCGCCATCCAGAGGCATTGTTTGTTGTGAGCAGCGGATTGCCAAAGGACGAATATGTTTGAACTCGAGCTCAAGCTGCTAATTCGCACTTCCGCTCAACTAAATTAGACCATCATACTCTAAGCCGCGGTACTAGCGCGTGGTTAGTGTATGTGCGCACGTTATAGTCAGCTGAAAGCTTGATACTTTACTGACCGTTGCGTGACTCGTGAGACGTCGTGAAGTTTTGTGTTTCGTATCTCGGATTCGCAAGTGGATGCTTAGAAAAAAAAGCTAACGAGGGAGACACAATCGGCAACTGCAGGCAATAGACCTATTGGGTCCTTATCGAACGTAGATCGTTTGAATTTGCGGTGAGGTGAAACCGGGTGTCAAATATGTCTTTTTGTTATGTATTACATGCTATGATTCCTATGTTTTTTAAACTAAAAGCTTCCAGAGAATCAATTCATTACTTCAAATTAGTCCATTCATTCACTAAAATGCAATTACGTAATGTTTGCAGATGAAATGTCTTAAAGATATCATAGTCTAGGTTCCAATACCCATAAGAAGTGGTAGAAGAGTTTCATATAATAAAAGTGTTGTTGCTGTTGTATACTAAATTTATAATGTAATAATTACATCTTTTAAAAACTGTACAAATTTTTTGTTTTAGTAAAAAAAACTAGAATTTTGTCTACGTCTGGCCAGTCTTGAAACGCATGATTTCCCGTTTTTTTTCTAGACCTCAATGACCTCTAACGACAGTTTTCATGGTCTTGCCCTTCTTTATAACATCAGCTGATTTTTGGTGGTATGTTTTTCCGTATGTTGTTTTTTGGTGTTTTTTGCTTGGCGCTCTTTCGACTCAACTGCACCGGTTTCAATTTCTAAGAAAATTTTAAAAATAAAATCATTTTCCCTGCTTCCGTTGACAGGATGGTAGAAAAGAGATACATGAGAGCATCTCGTGTAGTTTGCAGGTTGTTTTTGCTTCTTTCTACCGGCTCGCGCGCATCCTAAACGATCACCCAAACGCCAACTCGGCGAGAATGTTTTTGATTTTACGATCGACTTTCGTTGTAACGCCAGCATTAACGGCTTTCTGGCACCAAAAACCGTCGTTGCAAGGCTCAACGCACGACAGGAGGGGTACAGAGCCGAAGTTGCTGACATGAAACGATCGCAGGTTGAATGAATTAGTTTGTCACGATCAGCACGGCGGTTTCTTGTTTATGAGTGTTTTCGTTTCGTGTCGCAAATTATTCACCCAAGAATATACCTTTTAAA
Organism: Anopheles sinensis; assembly: GCA_000441895.2. Lineage (NCBI taxonomy): Eukaryota > Metazoa > Arthropoda > Insecta > Diptera > Culicidae > Anopheles > Anopheles sinensis. The sequence continues at coordinate 830,306 of KE524785.1, read as the reverse complement.
ACTGTCTTCTTCCTTTGAAACATGTGTTCGGGAAGTTCTTGGGCAGGTCAAAATTGATTTATTTTTTCTTATTTGTTAACTACATTTGCAACAATATGCGAACCTTTCCATTGCGCCAGTTACTTACATCTGGTGTTATATTACTGTCCCAATACACTACATCCCAATTGCCGAAACTCTTACTTGGCAAATTTTGGACCGATGAAGAATTTGCAGCGATAACGTGCGTAAGAAGTTGTGGAATTGATTTATATCTCGTTTTTGGTTGCGTGCCGAGGTTCACCGGCGGCCATCGTACTTAGATTCGCACTTTGTTTCGTTGTCAAGGTTTCGCAGCCAAATGTGGAACACGTTTGATTGGCAATCGGCCTTCCAACGGACTAATTCACACCATGTAACAGCAAACTTCTGCTTTAACAAGCGTGCAGCGCATATTCCACTCTTTCTTGAAAGAGTCTCCTGCAAGGTCGCTTGCACTTTCCCGGATGCAAGTTTCCACGCAAATGCATCCAAGCGTGGTTAATGTTTCCTACGCCAGCCCAATCGGCTTTTGCTGTCGTTAGTCATCATCGTGCGTTCGTAGCTTCTTTGCGATAAAACGGGGCAAGATAACCAACCAATAGGGTAAAACAAAAATAAAGAAGTTGTCTACCGGGTCTTTCCAGGTGCAAGGCCCCAAATGAAAACCGCGGGCTCCATATCTCAGGCGGAAAAAAACAGGATCGAACCTTGCACGCTCTCAACAGTTGATGGGTGGTTCTTATCGTGTTAAATTTTGAGCAAACGATAAGAATAACACCCGCTTTTAAACTTAGATAAACTCAGTTTGTTTGGAGAAGGAACGGGTGAGTCGACCCCATGCAACGAGCTCAACAAGTCCGTAGGTTAATCTTTCAAATCCAGCGTTTGCTTCCTTTTCGATCGTAACGGATCGTATTTATAATCAGCGTTCCACACGACTTTCGCGATGGTCCGACCTTCTCCAGAAAGGGGTGTGTGTGTGTGTTCAATCTATTGATTGAAATATCAGTTACGACATATGTTTGGCATTTTTTGCAGTATGTTATTCCGCTGGTTCCGCTTTTCATTCTGTTCATCTAATGCCCTTTTTTGACAGGAAGCAGCTGTTGCTCGATGATTGGTTAAATATCTTATCGCACTCTCTAGTTGCAGAATATTTGGAAAAAGAGAACGATAGACAAATCAAAATTCGCAAACCTTTCCTTAACCACGAAAAAGATTAAAATGGCTTTCCTTTGTAAGTCTTCTGCAAAGCTCTTGGTGGATCGTGTGTGCGTCGTTACCACATAAGTCTTTGGACTTTGTCCCAATTGCCCTGACTTGGTTCCGCAAGCTCGGTGTCGTATGCCTTAACGTTCTATCGTCGACCACGCGTTGCTTGTTGATACATATTTTACTTTAGTTGTGTGGTTTATACTGCTGTTGTTTCGTCTTGCACACAGCTTACACCCACTCAAAGTACATCTTGCATGGTTACTGTAGCGTTCGGGCGATCGCCGTTTGTTGGCTGATGGAGGCGCAATCGTTTTCGTGCCACTCTCCCCTCTTTGTTGCTTCTCGAAGTATTTTTGTCTGGAAGAATCCGTGGACGACGTATTATCACATCGCGCCCGTCAACCCGTTTCCGGTTGGAATATGATTCGTGCAACCGCGCCTTCAGGCCGCTCCTCCGGCCAGCAGGCGTTCTACGACTTAACATTCGCGGAACAGGGAGATTCCTAAGACAGCGTGGTCCGTCCTGCTCGCCATATGGCGACGGTGAGTAATGTATCCAGCTTTAACGATGCGTTGCTTCGTGCACTCGTGCAATATCTGTTTTTCTTTCCGCCCCTGCTCCGTTCCAGACTCTATTTCAACCCGTCTACTCCTCCACCACGCGATGGCGGCGCGAAAACTGCATACTCATAAAATTTCCCGCCCGCCTGAGGTTTATTTCTTGAGCTATTTCTACCCGAGAATCCCTCATCCACCCCATCCCCATCTGCAACTTGCTCGGCCTAAAGGAAGGGAGTCTAGTCAGCCGTTTCGTCTGTGAGTGTGGTTTTTCCTTGACGAGCGCAATTGGCTCACCAAAACAAAAATAAAGCCGTCCGTTTGGGGGAGGGCGGAGGCGGGTAGGGATTCTTTGGCGGGAAAAGAGCGAAGAAGGAGCTGACCGGAGGAGCCAGCGAGGCGCATACAGCGTTTCTTCGAAGATCGTTCGATCGAGTGATCGTGCTCAAAACGTGAAGAGCGCGACGGCGAAAAACGACATCCAAAACAAGACACACACACACATCAGCATGTGTGACGGGGATATCACCTCCTTGGTTGACGCGAGCTGTTCAGCTGGCTTGGCTCTTAAAAAGTGGCGTGTTTGCTTGGTCAGTTAGCGACCGGGCAACCCCCCTTTCGATGTTCACCCTACCTTACTCAACTCTTGCTCGCCATGGCCCGCGAGATGAAGAAGAAACCCCCCGCGCACAAGACCATAGTCCGTTAGCCCGAGAGCGCCACTACATTTTGTCAGTTGGCGGCCTCAGCGAGCGCGCGATTCATCATCACCCTCGGAACGACCACACCGACGAGGAGGTGTGCTATAGGAGTGGTACCCCAGCACACCAACGTACACACATACACAACCGTTGGTGGCCTCGGTTGGCCAGTCGCCGGGAAATGCGCTGACGGGGCGACGCAGAGACCAGGCCGTTGCACATTCCCCCGTTTTAATCTCGATCGTATTCCGCGGTGTTGGCATTGTTTGCCAATCTGAGTCGCGAACGAGAGGGAAGGTAGCGGTAGAAACACCCCTATCAATCCAGGGGTTGGCAAACACCACTTGTGTTTTAGTTTGGGAAACAAATTGTCTCGTCTTATTAAATTACTCATTAATTTAAATGTGCTTAAATGAATTCTAGATGGAGAAATGTTCCACTTTATATACAATCAAATCTATATTCGGAGCTGTCACTCGATCGCGACGGTTGTTCATTTGGCTGCTGTTATTACGCAAGTTTCTTTACGAGCTTTCTAATCGCCTATTTGCTCATCTGCGCCGATTGTTTCCCGCTACTGTGCTTTGGATTACTATCTCGGTTTGTGTCGCTAGTTCCCAGTGGTGCTCTTTGATTTATTTGCAATGTCACCTTGTGCAAATTGCAACAAATCGATCCTGGCGGCCCCAATCCTCTGCGCTGGTTACTGTGGCCTGTCGTTTCATAGTGAATGCACTGGACTGTCCACTGGGTGCATTAATGAACTTGCCAGCGGCAATGGTTTATTGTGGATGTGCTGTGATTGCATCGAGTTCCGAAACAGCGGAAAGATTGGGCTCGTTGCCGAATTGCAGACGCTGCTTCAAAAGATGAT
>KE524785.1:753065-824439 GCA_000441895.2 Anopheles sinensis | reverse complement strand
CGACTAAGAGGGACGAAGAAGACGGGACTGGTGGTGCGTCTTGTGGACTGTTTACCATTCCTCATCATAGTCCGCCTCAATCCGAACGGAACGGCATTGCGATCGTGATTCCAAACGGTCACTTTTCGAACGAACCATGCCACCCAACCGTTGTGAGGGAGACGAACCCCAGGAGGAAACGCTAGGGGTGCGGGTGGGTGGCCGTCGCTGATCATTGTTACAATTGACACAGATCAGAGAAGAGCGTGGAACGAAACGGCGCAAGGGTGGATGAGATAGTGCGTGGTAACACCGACGTTACGGTATTCTCCAGCCCGATTCGGCCATCTCAATTCCATTTCTACTGTTTGGTACCCAATGTCATACTGATGCTTTAACAGCTGATAAGAGTTCTTTTTGGTATTAAAACAAGTTTGGTCCGTCAGTACACGAAAGGGAAATAAGGAATTTTGTGGAGACTATCTCTAGTTTGAATTATTTTTAACGTGTCTCATCAATTTCAAATTGTTATCAGACGGATAACACCTTTGGTTTGTAGTATTTCGAGTGTTTTCTCTAATTCTTTTGACGCTATCGTTATCAGTGTTACTAAATGATAAAAATCTGTATGATTATAACAACATCCAGATACCAGAATTATTTGTTTTGGTAACCTTATTTTGCATCTCCATAATTTTTTCGGACGTTATCATCTAGAGCAGCACCATGTCTGATCTTCAACCGTGAAGGTCTGTAGTGGTAGGCAGAAGATCGACCATGCTGACTAATGCCTGCGCATTTCCATTGGTGGAGTTCCATCATCATCAATAAACGATTATCAAGCAATAATTACATCGCACCCAAATGATCAGCGCATCAGCGTCTCGCCCTCGCCCTGCGAACAACAACTTCTCCTCTGGCGCTGTTCCACAAACCTGTTGCGCAAGTTGATTCGTGAGGGCTCTTCCCATTCCTTCCGCCTCCGTTCCACCCCTCCTGCGAGGAGGGGGTGGCGTTCTTGGAGGCTTCCGTCAACCGAATGACGTCAGCATCATCCAGCTCGTGTGCGTGATCATCGCGATCATGCCGATGATGACGAGCAGTAGGATGAGGTAATTCTAGCTGGATTTGCATTAGGCGCAGCTGATCGACTAATGATTCGGTGGCTGTGGGAGATCTTTACCCTCACAACCTTCCCTTTTACCTTTTTGAGTCTTGTCCGATGTGAGTGGAAATAATGTGTTTATTGCACTCAAATTGCGATAGGGGGTGGCCATTGAAGCTTATTGTTGTTCACCGAAACATCAAAAGGAACGACTCCCATGGGGCTTCGGTGGTTCGGTGGAGGTTAAGGTGAACCGATGCCATAGGCGTTTTATCTTTTCCACCTCGACATTTCTTCCTTATGCGTTATCGCGTACCTTTTTGTTTTGTTTTTGTTGAGGGTAAAGGAACATTCTTTGGCGGGAGAGTCACGATTACACACACTACACCGCCTACTTGTTTATCATTTATCAAATATATTTTGTCTATTTCACGAGGTTTAGGGGGAAATCCCAAGACTACTGATATGGCAAAAATGACCACCAACTTCACCAAACATAAAACTCTACCGCCTTTCCCTGAGGCGGGGTCGAAGAGAGAGGTCTTAGAATGTTCGCGATCAGCTGACTTGAAAATCGGAATCGTCAATGAATGTATACTATGGCTTAGGCCAACTTTACATAAATGAACCAAGGATGCTACAAGGAAAATACTAGTTTCAGAATAGTACTTAACGGAACTGTGGTTGACTTTATAACATTTCATAACCTTCACCCAAGGTGTGGTATATGGTGTGGCATATTCCTCGTTCCTTGGTTGGTTTCTATAAAAAAAGTTTGCTGGCGATTGAAAACGAGTTTACGCCTGATTCCTCCCACCAACCAACCAACATTGACGGTAGAGAACCAGACTCGACAAATCTATGTGGGTTCCGTAACCGAGCCGATTCGTCTGACGACTTTGGCTCCTCCATATGCTCTGGTCGCCTAAGCTGGTTGTTGGTGTAAATATGGTGGCGAAATATTATTCTGCAAACCACCCACCAGCACCAGCTGCCGCATGCTTCGCGATGGAAAAGGAGACCCCACTTTCTTGCTCAGAATTCCTAAGAGGCGGAAGGAGGAGAATTGCCAACCCCCCCGTCCAAGGAAGTATCTGAATGTGCAGTTTGCATTTAGATCGTTGTGCCAACGACAGTAAAAAAACTGGACTTAATCGAAGGAACCATGTGTGAGCGGGGAGCGGTTCGGTTCACCGCCTGTGTGTTGGACATGACTCCAACGTGGTCTTGTGTCGCTGGATCTTGTTTCGCAATGTGCAGCCCAGTAATCCACCGAGTGTCAATTGGGTAAGATTGAATATTGTTCTGCCGTAGTAATGAATCAGCCGGGGAGGAACTAAGACTTGGAAGAACTAGAATCTCATCTTGAGGGGAAAGACTAGTGGAATGTCTTAAATTTTTCGTGATTTTGTCACGTTACATCCTTGCATTTTTAAACCGTATTCATCATAACTAATCCGTGCTATTTTCCATTGGACACGTTTGTCTCCACGGAAAGACGATTAGCTTGTGGTATTAATGATTATTGTTCGGTTCTTGGTGGAGTACGAGAAACGGAATCGCTAATGGGTTGCCCTCTTGGCCGCGCACCTTACTTACGCGGCCCAGTCCCCGACACCTAGGATTTACTAATGGATTGTTTTTGCTTTTGCGTCGGAATTTGACTACAATCGGCACACCACATTACTTGTCAACCTGAACCTTTTGGTCCTGTTTCCTCTCGCTCTTTCTCACGGCTCGTTTTTTTTTGCTTCTTTTACAGATGATCCCGGAGGTGGAGGTGAGGGAGGTGGGAAGGCAGCGATGGAGATACCCAACCATCGAAGCGAAAGCAAATTAAGGCAACAGTCCAACGGTGGCGATGGAGAGCAGACCAAGCTGACCTCTGCCGAGACGGGACGACGGAGCGGCGGCTCGACGGGGAGCGAGCGCGCGGAAAGCAACGCGACCACACGAAACACGTCACCGGCGACGGCCAACAATAACAGTAGTAGTATCTCCAGCCTTCCTGCGCCGGCAACGGCGACGGCAAGCAGTGGAAGTGCGCCGTCGGACCTCAAGTACCTGCATAAAAAATTCAAACGTATTGCCAGTGCCACCGTTACGGAGGAAGACGACCAGAAGCAGCAGCAGCAGCAGAGCATACAGGAAAGGGAGTCAGAGAGCGCCAAACGGGCGGTGCGGGAACCTGCGACAGGAAACTCGTTTCCAGCGTCGTCATCTCCACAGCAGCAACAGCAGCTGCTGGTCCCGCTGGTGCGTCCATCCGCCACGGTGGCACCACTCATTTCTCACTCCACACCACCGTCTTCCAGCGTGTCGCGGCCATTCGTGCCAAACGCTTCCCCCCATCACCAAGCCAGTGCCGCCAGTGGCGATAGGAGTGTCGCTTGCGATGACCCTCCCGGTGACGAATCTACCAAAATTGTAGCCGTACGGACACCGAGCGGTGGAGGAACAGGAGGAGGAGAAGGAGGAGGAGGTTTCGATTCGGCGAGCGGTGGTGGAGTTCCGACGGACAGTACGTTTTCGACTGCCAGTGCTGATAGGGGAGCATCTACGGCGGTAGCGGCGTCGTCAGCGGCGACGGCGGTCCTTATCGGTTCCAACGCCGTCTTCGATTATCGCCAACAACAACAACAGCTACAGCAGCAATATCATCAACTCCATCCATCGCTGCATCCTGGAGTGGCCACTGTTGCCGCCTTCCAGCCCCAGCCCCTGCTGCCCCAGCATCATCATCATCACCATCCCCAGCCCCACCATCTGCTGTATCATCATCAGCAGCAGCAGCACCAGGGGCTGCCACCGCAACAACAAACCAGTGCAAACAGTGCTAGCAGTAGCGCCAGCATCAGTAGTAGTAGTAGTACTAGCATAAGCGGTAGCATTAGTAATAGTAACAACAGCAGCAGCGGCGGCGGCAATGTGTTGTTGCCTCTACAATCGGCCATAGAGGGAGCAGCGGCGGTAACGTCGTCGTCGTCGTTGTCGTTGTCGTCGGCTCCTGCTGCTATCAGTGATAACTGTGATTTAAGTGTAGCGAATAAGCTCGCCAAATCGCCCTACTCACCGCTCGGTGGTGGCGCAGTTCAGTACATCGTGGCCTATCCGCAACAGCAGCAGCGGGCAGTGGATGGAACGTTGCTGCTGCCGATCACGAGCGAGAAGCTAAAGTATCACCCTTCCCTGCACTACGCCAACGGTGGACAGCCGTCGCATCGGGCCGGCGGTGCTCTATCGTCGTCTTCCGGCGGATCGTCCGGTTCGCCGTCCCCGCCGAGCTCCGTTATCTCCAGCCTGGGAGCTTCCAGCGGTCACCACCACTTCGCAGCGGTGAGTAGCAGCGCAACGTCGTCGTCCGGTGTCGCCGTCGGTGGAGGTATTGCACCTGCCAATTCGGTCGTTATTGCGCCGGGACCACCGGGGCGGTACGTTTGTCCGTACTGTCAGATGAACTGCAGCAAACCGTCGGTCCTGGAGAAGCACATCCGCCGGCACACTAACGAGCGGCCCTTCAAGTGCGACCTGTGCGGTATCGCCTTCAAGACGAAGAGTAATCTCTACAAACACCGCCGGTAAGTATCGGCCACTGCCAGGCCCCGACAGGTTTACGACAAGAGAGCCAGTTTTTAGTTGTGAGACAGAAGTTCGACAATTTCTAAACGAAGCTATCTAGAATCATTCATCCTGCTGATTGCATTTCTCGTGACGCATTTCCTTATCAGCAGCGAGTGTATACAAGGTACAGAAACACTGTTATGTGATAGATTGTGTACGAGCGTACGGGAATAGGAGCACATGTACACGGTGTGCACGATAAATTTGACAGTTTCTGTGGGAATTGGAAATTTTTTTTTTTGCTTTAATGAAGCAAGTAAGAAAAAAATAGTTTTTCTACGAAGTTTAGCTTACCATGTTGGCTGCACAAATTACTCGAAGTAGCCACCCTCGGCATCGATGACCGCCTTAATCCGCTTCCGGAACCTGGAGCAAGCCCGGGCCACCATAGTCCTGGGTAGGGCCGCAAAAACGGACTTAATTTTTTGCACTATTTCCGGCTTGTTGTTACTGGACGATCGAATAGTGTCACGTTCAACTTTGCCACAAACAAAATAGTCCATAGGTTTAAAATCCGGCGAGTTAGGAGACCACACACTCGGCGCGGTGAAGTAATACAAATTATCAGTCAACCATTTTATGGTTTTGGCAGCCGTATGGCAAGTTGCCGTTGTTTTAATTAATTATTATTAATTTAAGCTATTAATTTAAACGTTTTAACAGCGTTCAAAAAACATTGCGCCCACTTCATGATGCTTCGGTTCTAACTTCCGGCGCGGATCATCATGATAGACGTTATTCGCTTCCATAATTCCGGCGGGTTCCACTTATTTGGTTCGCTCGACATTTTTTTCACTGTTTACTAACACTGGTGGCTTTCGAATGACGTATCGTTTGTTTTGATACGATTACTCAATCACCCACAATAAACGAAATGGCTAAGTGTCAAATTTATCGTGCACACCCTGTACACCTCGCTTCAAACACACGAACAAACAGCAAAGATTATATGTCCAATTTTAATCAACCCTAATGGAGCAGAATTGGGAGAGATCAATGATCTGGCAGTCAGTGTCTTTATTATTGTTGCAAGCGGACTAGGAATACTTCACGAAGCAACGGCTAAATACGAACGTACCTTTGGTTAACATTCTAGCTCACGTGCGCACGCGTCTAAGAGTCAATGTGAGGACCCCAACGGCTTATCGTTACTGGACGAGGATGGTGGTTCCCTAGGAGGATCAGATATCGAAGACAAAGAGCTCAGCAACAGTGGGTCAGAAATTGTAAGTGTCACTTACATCAGTCGCTTCCGGCGCCCTTTGAAAGTCCTAACGAGTGAGACAATTATGATGTTTCTTTCCAGATGAATTACCGTAGTTCACCGATGGACGAGCGGGTCCATTCGCCACAGCAGTTGCTGGTGGAAAAGCCGTACAAACCGAAGTTCCACAATGCGGCCCTGTACACGAAGGTAGAGAGCAAACCCGTGGCCACCGTCGGGCCCGTGGGAGGTTCGCAACAGGTCGTAAACACTGCGGCAGGAACTGCTCCAGTGAACCCTTCGGTGTCTCACTACTTGGTAAGGAACTTGGTGGATAATTCCTTCCAACACCCATGAGAGCTAATTTGATATTTTATTTATTCTTCATTTGCAGAACGGTCAAAACGTGGAATCGCTCGAGCAACACATTTCCAAGCTGATCTCACAGAACGAAGCGATCGTTGAGGTGGTCGAGGCACCGTTGCAGAAAAAGTACCACAAAATCACCGGCATCAGTCGGGGTATTTCGGTCAGTGGTAGCGGTGGCACTTCTTCCTCCTCTTCTTTCTCACACTCATCGTCAGCCGCAGTTCCAAACAACCATAACGCCACCGGTGTTTCCAGCATTCCGACGCCAAATTCGCAGCCTCCATCCTCTGCACAGGATACAGCCGAATCGCGACTGGCCATTGCACTGCAACAGAAACGACATGCCGAAGAACAGCAGCTCAAGCACCAGCAACAGATGCAACAGATGCTGCAAATGCAACACCAGCAACTTCAGCATCAACCATCGTACGTTGCCACTTACAGCCATCTTCCCGGGCAGCAAAGTGTGATAAACCTTACCAACCGGCCGGTTGTGACACCGAAGTCGGCTGTAGGTTTGCAACAGCAGCCACAACCCCAGCCGTTAGCCTCGGTGGTTGTGGTGAATGGGATTCTTCCAACGGGTACTCCAACACCGCCATCGAGTGGCTCCATGGAGAGTGCTTCCGGTAACGCTGCCGTAGCTAATCATCGTAATCAGCACAATAACGACGGTGGTAACTCGTACCAGCCACTGAACCTTACAAAAGTCAACGTGCAGGAACAGATTCCTACAAGCACCAACATCACTGTTCCGTCGAGTTCGCTGCAATCCACAGCTTCGTACACTCTGCCACCAGAATCGGAAGATGGACAAGCAGCTGTTCAGCAGAATCCTTTGCTACCCTATCGTAAGCGTACACGCGAGCAATCGTTAGAGAAGCAGCTTTCGAATGTCCCTGTTTCAACGACGGCGGCCGAATTGGTGACCGGTTCCGTGTCCATTGCAACGGCAACGACAACAACCTGCTCGACAACTACTCTTCCCGTCTCGACGACGGTTTCATCCGGTGCGTCGACGACCGTGAGTGCTTCTCAACCACCGCACGTTCCCCTGCACATTCAAGTATCGACGGTTGCTACATCCAGCGGAAGCGGTCACAGACCAACGCCAACCCCAACCCCACCGCTGACGGTAACGAACCACCCGCAGAACCCGGAACGTTCCATCATCAAGGATCTGCTGCTGAATTCGCGCGCCTTCGGAGTGGTACAAAACCCGGACGGAGAGAATGGCGAAAGCCTGTACACCTGCAAAATGTGCAACGTGTCGTTCCGGGATGTGGATTCACTCAAATACCACATGATCTGCTACTGCCAGGGCACCGGCAGTCCGTCCTCGTCCAGCGCACCGATCAGTCCCGTTGGATCACCGTCCGCGGCCGCGGCGTCGTACATTCGTTCACGCTCGGTCAGCAGCCTGAAGCAGCTGGCTCGATCATCGCTGAACCCACCGCCAGCAAGGACCCCGGCGTCACTCACGAGACTCGCCAAATCGCAACTGACGCGTCCGAGGACGAAGCCGGACAACATTTCGCTTCCAGCGGACTCCTCTTCGTCGTCGTCTTCCTCCGCACTATCTTCAGGAGCGAGTAGTTCGGCTGGCTCATCGAGGGGAACCGTTGTCGAAACGGTGCAAAACCCCTTGCCCTCGCCGGGGCCTCTGCTAGGAAACACTCGGTTAGTAGATTCCCATCGTGCAGATTCTGGAAAAACGCAACAGAAAGCTGCCGGAACACCGGACTCAAATGAAGCGTCGCTAACGAAGAGAACTCGTGTAGGAGTAATAGAATCTGGTTCCACGTCTTCCGAAAACGCTAGTAGCAGCCAAAAGCATCATCATGCCGGCTCGAGTGCGGGACACAATGCTCTCCAGCTGTTTGGTGGCGAACTGGAAGTGGTCGCGAGAAAACCAACCTTCGAAGACGAGGCCGGCAAAATGTCGACGAACGCCGGCTCCTCGACGTTGCCCGTGCACCGGTACGCCGGTTCCGGTGGTTCGTTTACCCAGTCGTTGAGTGGAGGGATGGAAATAGAGGACGAAGAGGCGCATCAGCGCGCGCTACACTATCGGCAGACGCTGCATTCCGGTGGCACACTGATGGAGCTCGCCAGAACGGAACCATCCACTGGTCAGTCCGCTCCGCCAAAAGTGACCGCCGCCACACCGACACATTTCCAATTTCCACCGATCAATTCCATCACCGCTTTCAATCCGCTGACACTTCCTGCGGTTCCTGCGCCACCGCCCGGTCAAGCCTCGCAAATTGTACACGGCGGAAAACTTATTCCCTTCGTGCAAGGAATGCCGGGTCCGAACACACTTTCGTCCGTTGGACCCTCCGTGGAACTGCTGCACGCATCGATGGAGAAAAGACCCGACCCGAACTCCCAGTCACTGCTGACTATCGTCGTTCCATCGGGAGCAGGAAATACTCCTTCCTTGCCAACGGCCCATCCGTTGGGTAGTTCTCTACTGGCCATTCAGCAACCTGGAGGGGTAGCCAGCAGCTCTTCGTCGTCGCGTGTACACTTGGAAGGGCCATTGAAAAAACAATCTTTGGGTGTACCGAAGAATGGTCTTTCGACGCGCGAAATATGGTCCCCAGCGAAGCAACAACAACAACAGCAGCAGGCCGATTTTAGCAGTCCCTCACCGACGCAGGCCGTCCCCAGGAAGAGCTTCAATTTCACCCGTATGGCGGACAATGTAAGCCCTCGGAAAAAGTCGGACATACCATTGTTTTTGAGCGGCGGGGAAACTAAATCGAAGCCCGAGGAAATTCGCTACTTCAACTTCGAAACGATGATATCCACGTCGGAGATTATGATCAAGCCTCCACCACCACCTCCTCCACCAGCCACAATGGCTCTTACGGTGGACACTTCGTCATCGGTGGCAACCTCACAAGAGCCAACCAATGTAGCCGTCCCTCCGTCGCCGCGACCGAATAAATTTCTCCGACCAAATTCGTTGCCACTGAAGCCGGGTACATTCACCCCGAAGCGACACCATGGTATAACACCGACGAACAACACGATGCCACTGATATCTCCCGAAACCCCGCGACCTTCGAAGAGTTGCCGTGAGCTGTACTTCAACGGGCACGCTTACACCAACATTGGGCTTAAGTCGAGCACGAAGCCGTTCTACTGTACCGTCAACAAAACGCAACCGTTCTACTTCCAAACGCAGAAGCAACTCTCGATGTACAGCAACTGGCAGGTGCACCCGGAAAACGATCCACACCCGCTTGGCCTGCGGCAGGTGACCGTGATGGCGCTGTACGATTCCAACCATCACCGCGATCGAAAGTACTCGATCGCCGGTCCGCGGAAAGTCCCGCTCGCTATCGTCGGAAGTCGTCCGGCTGGAGGCAACATCGTTTCTTGCGTTTCTAGCGAGGGACAGGTACGCGTTTCCCCGATGGAGGTCAAATCAAACGTGCCCTGTCCACCGGCTTATGTTCTAGCGACACTGGCCGCGCAACAACCTTCCATGGCGACCCTCCAGCCTCCGACACGGTATTCCCGTGAGTCGCCCTCACCGGGGCTTCAGTATAGTGAGAAATCGAAATCATCCATCGATCAGACAGTTCCCAGTGCTGACTCGGCGCTTATGATGGTGGCCACTAGCGGTGGTGGTGAATCGCGCCATGCCTCGAGGAGTGCGTCTGCCGAACGGGCGCTATCGGGAGGGTTTGAGAGCACGGAGGAGTACACGTACGTAAGGGGTCGCGGTCGGGGGAAGTATGTGTGTAATGAGTGCGGTATCCGCTGCAAGAAACCGTCGATGCTGAAGAAGCACATTCGAACACACACCGACGTTAGACCGTATTCTTGCCAATATTGCAGTTTCCAGTAAGTTTAGATGTGACTTTATAATTAAAACAATAACGAACATGTTTTTTAATAATTGTTTATTCTCTTCCATTCAGCTTCAAAACGAAAGGCAATCTTACGAAACACATGAAGTCGAAGAGTCACTTCAAGAAGTGCACCGAGCTGGGACTCAATCCAGTCCCGACGCACGTCGACGACGATGGAGGCGACATCGATATCGAGGGCGATCAGCAATCGGTCTCAAGCGAACGCACCTCGACGATCCCGGGAGATTCCGACACGGCCACCGATACCGACGGTGATGAGACGGATGATAGTGGTAAGGAATACGCAGAGTTGACCGGCTAATGAAGACATTCAATCTAATAAAATGTCTTTCTGTTGCAGATGAAATGAAGAGTCGTCTAACGGAGCACGAAGCTGCAGAGGGACTTCTCTTAATTTCAATGACAAGGCCAACGTCAGCATGCAGTAGCTTGGGAACTGGACAGCAGCATTCCGCCGGTGGGGCCAATTCGGAGCCGACTGCAGCGGCTGCAGCGGCCTACATCTCGCAGCACATATCGTCGTACCTAACGCCGGAGCAGCAACAAAGCCACGGCCTACTGTATCCTACACGTACGTCCCCAAATCCTTCACATTCTCCAATGCTGACGCACGTCCAGCAGCAGCAGCAGCAGCAGCAGCAACAGGTGGATTCAGGTGGCCTCGGAAAGCTGGACAGTGGTAGTGCAAGCCTACCTCGGCGGATCATTACCTATGGCAATGGGCCAAAGCTGGAGTTCAATCTGCTGAAGCACGAACAGTACTATTCCGATCCGAATCTGGGTAGCAAAAAGAAGCGCGAACACGAGCGCACGTTCCCGACGGCGAGTGACGAAGCGGCGCGGGCAGGTGATGCTGACGATGAAGATGACACGGCGAGGCCGATCGATTTGACGAAGAAACCAAGGCATCAACCGGCGGCCAAGGCATCATCCGGCAGTGTGTCTTCGCAACCATCTTCCTACCATCAATACGACGACCGCTCGAGGACCAACCATCCGCAGACGCAACCGCTCGCTATGGTTACACCGCCCAATGCGCAAGAGCTATCGGTGGGAAATCATCATCCAATGATTCGTCCACTCGATCGTGAGCAACTGGCACTTCATCAGCGGATGTACGAGAATCGACATCGAGAACCAGCGTCGCAGCAGTTGGAGCAACCCCAACCGCAAGTGATAGTGCGAGTGTCGGATGTGTTGACACCGATCAGTGGAGCCGCAAACTTGCTCACTTCATTGGTTTCAAACACGGATAAAATTCCGATGATTGTAGCACCTTTCGAGCCGACGGTGGGAACCACTCCCGGCGGTGTCGACGAGAACTCCTACTTCCACGAGTACCTCAAAGAGCGAGCCCTACAGGATACGCGCATCAAGCAGAGTCAGATGAAGCCCGGAAGCAGTATCGTCATGCGCGAACAGCAACACTCGCAAGCACTTGCAGTGCAACCGCAATTGCATGGCCAGCTAGCACAGGAACAGGTCAGACACAATGTGCCACAGCACCAGATTCTTCTACAACCCCGCTACGAAGATGCACACGCTCCGGCAAGCGCTAACAATCCCGGTTCGGTCCTGGCTCAGGCGCCACTAGCTGCCAAAGCAACTCCACCGCCAGCAGCATTACCACCCGTGGCCGCCGCCACCGGTACAACTATTCTCCCTCCGGCCTCTGCTGCCGCTACCGTCCCACCACCAGCGACCGAGCGAGTGTATCGCATATTTAGTGGCAAAAACGAACGACATAGAGTTTCACCAACGACGGAACCAGCGGCGAAGGGTAGCCCCGCCAGTCAAACCAACGAAATTCCTTCGTTGTCCATGTCGGAAGCTAAACTCGCTACGGAAACAGTGCGTCCAAAACATGTGCCACTTGAAATGGACGGAGTGTATAACACTCCTAGTAGTGTTTGCTCGTCGGTGGTCACAACCGGTAGCAGTAATAGTAGTAGTAGTAGTAGTGCCGCCACGTCCCTACGAGTGCTGGGCAGCGAGTGTCCGCTGGTTTCGGAAAATGCGTCGCCCATGGATACGCTCGCGGAGATCGCCGCCGGTTCGGTGAAACTCGACGTGTCCAAGGTGCAGCAGCTTGTGTCGGAACCGTCGACCATCGCCGCACTTACAGTGATGCCAACGCCATCGACGGCGGTCACAACTAACGCACGTTCGCGGTGCAACAGCTTCAGTTCCAACGCGAAGGTAGCTCAACACCCGGTACCGGAAAGTGCCAAAAATCTTGCCTCCGAATACCTAAAGCTGGCGCAATCGGTCACAAGTGGCGGTGCGATGCGCAAGCGAGCGGACAGTGAAAGTGCCAGCGGTGGTGCAATATCCGATCACGAAACGACGCCCATCACCCTGTCCAACCCCCCACCCCAAATCGCGCCCGCCGTACCGGTTTTGCCATTTGTGATCGCACCCGTTCCCGAAGCTGGTGTCCATAGCAAGCCTATAGCAACGGTTGCTCCCATCGTGGCCAACATTGCTCCACAGGCAACAACTCAGCAACAGCAAGCACAACAACCACAGCCTACTGGTGGAAGTGGAAATGGGTCAACCGTTCAGGGTGTTGCAGAAGTTGCAGCCCCGGTTATGGGTCCGGCGCGGAAGGTTGTCGTCGTCGGAGAGGATGGGTTCAAGAAAACGGTCGGAGGAGGCCGACCGGTGGCGAGCGCTGGTGGAGAGTTCGTTGGAACCCCGCCGAACGCGTTCACACCTTCCATGCACCAAGAGGATGGCGGGCGGCCGGTGTGCGAGATTTGCAACAAAAAGTTCCACAAACTGTCGCAGCTAAGCATCCACATGAACATCCACTACATGGAGCGGAAGTACCGGTGCGAACCGTGCGGCACGAGTTTCCGCTCGCAAGGACTCTACCTGAAGCACGAGCGATCGGCAACGCATCGCAACAAGGTTTCCATGACGACGACGTTCGGCGTGGCAACGGATACGAACCCGCGCCCATTCTACTGTCGTGACTGCGAGGTAGGCTTCCGCATTCACGGGCACCTGGCAAAGCATTTGCGCTCGAAGATGCATGTCCTCAAGCTGGAATGTCTCGGCAAGCTACCGTTCGGGACGTACACCGAAATCGAGCGATCCGGCACGAACCTCACCGAGATCGATACGTCCGATTGCGAAAATTCGCTCTCGAGCTTGAAACGGCTAGCCGTGCGGCTCAACGTCAAGGACCCGGCGAAGGTGCTTCCGGCGGGGGGTGGAAGTAGTGCCAGCTCCAGTAGCTCAAGCAGCGGGACTGGAGGAACCACTGGCGGTGGAGGCGGTGGCGGAGGTACCAGTGGCAATGAAACGGACAGTTGCGACGACAACTTCGGTATGGAGAATGGCGATGACGAACTCCCGTCCGGTGGATCCAAAGACGACATGACTCCCAGCGACTCACAAGGCAGGACTGTCATGACTAACGGCGGCGAGAGTGCATTGGACGGAGCTGCCACGCCGTGCAATGGGGGAGGGGAAATGCGCAACATCAACAACAACGTGAAGCGAAAGATGGACGAGTTTTCCTCGGCTGCGGAAGATGTGGCAACGTGTAGCACGACGACGGCAAATCTTGTGTCGGACGCAAAGCGACCCCGGTATAGCTTAGAGCTGCCGGATGAAGCTCCCGGAAGCTCTAGTGTCCCGCAGGAAGAAGCAGAAGCAGGTGTTGCCGCGTCCAGTGGCTAAGAATAACGCGGCGGCCGATAGAAGGTGATGTCTCCGTGGGTGAGTGCCAATAATTGTAAATCCTATGCTAACACCTGCTACCAGTGGTGGTGACGGTGTGTGTCTGTGTATGTCCGTACCGTGATGCAGTTTTAGTCAGTAAGCAGTTCCGAAAGGCGTATGGCAAGTCATCGACAAGAACGCCATACACGTACACGTAACGTCAGGACGCGCATTTTAGGTTATTTGCGGCTCTAGAATTAACTAAAACCCGGTGAAGGAAAATTAACGAAAGGCAAGGTGAAAGGAAAGCCGGTTATATTGGACAGATGTCGTTGGTTTCCTGAGATTATCGCTCTTCTTACCGCGTAACTAAGAGTGATCACTATAGATTAGAACGATGTGCTTCGTTACTTTACGAATGCGACAAGTGTTCGAAAGTGATATAGGTTTTAAGTGAGAGCAAACGAAACGTAACCAAGATGAGACACAAATATCCCCTCAGCCAACCTTATGACGGAAACGTACCAGGTAGAAAAAAAATGTAACGAAACCGGAATCCTGCACATAAATCGCACTTGCTTGCGACGTTGAAGAACAGGCTCACAGCAATGATGGGAACATTTTTTCGATAGTAAGCAAGATATTTGCGACATTAGTGGTGGGAAACGATTTAGTAATGAACATACTGAAATGATAAGCATATCGTGTATTATCGAGATCGAGTGGGGTTGATTTTTGCATGCAATTTCTTTTACATTTTTTCCCAAAACAATCCGGAAGGATAATGTATTTGAGTTGTATTTAATTTTTGTGGACAAACCTGGCCTGGCCACTTTCTTTTAAATGCTCCGACGAGTTATCTTTGAACAAAAGAGTACAATATTCCTGTTTCGTTTGAGTTTTATTTTGTGAACAGGAAATAAAGACCAAACTATTTGAGAAGGAATGCTAAAAAGGAGACAATGAAGTGTGTCCCACATGATACAGTAAAAACACATGAAGCAAAACTGTTTTGCTTGTAAATTTGTACTTTACACAGGAACATATTATAAGTGTATATTTTTATACTGGACACACACTTGTACGTACAATGCAAGCAACAGTGGCATGAAAGGATGCAGTTCACAAATCCAAAGCATTTTTTGTGTTACTAAACAATTTGTCCACAAAAATGAGCAAATTTTCATTATTATATGTCGTCAGAAAGTAAGCAAACCGTATCGTTTGCGAAGCGACTAAAAAGTAAAACTGAAAGGGTCCGGTTAGACTCGTTTCTGCATATCAACAACATGTTTGACCACCACCATTTACGTTCGTTACGAACGGACATCAAAATTTTATCGATCTACAGAAACTATCAATTTTGAGACCAACTTTTTGTAACACACATAGAGTATGGTTTGTTTGCCTGTGTTTGCCGTTTGCTGCAGGAAGCAACAATGGCTTGCTAATATTGTTTCAATTGCATTATCGTCTTCCAAATATTGCAACGAATTTTCTATACCGATTATTGATTATTTTGGTTTATCGAGTACTTTGGAGGAAAGCTCCTTCGACACTTTACCGATGCTTTTCTATTCGATTGCAACATCGATGAGTTTTGAAATCCCCCTTTGTTTTCGTTTCCCCGAGGTTAATTTGATCTGTTACTACATCAATTAGAGAAGAGAAACCGTATATCAGCATTAGCAAGTGAAACGAATAACTATATATACGTGTGACGAACACCGGAAAACATAAACAAACGTGTCAAACTGGATATGAATGGAACAAAATGATATATATGATATATTTGAAGTAAAGGCTTTTGAAAGCTACAAATAGATTTATACACTCATTATTATATACAAACCATATACAAGTTAGTTATAGTGAGAGAAACGTGGTTTATTAGTGTAGTAGTCTTGTGCAGTGGGAACATCTTATATGGAAACAATAGCATCTATATTTTTTGTATAGGTTTAAAAACCAAAACAGGACACAGTCAGCCAACCAACCAACCGATTAAATGAGGTCACCATCGCGAGCAAGCAGGATTTGATTAAATTTCAATTTCTACATACAAACGAATGAAGGTTTTTGCCCTTGAATATTTTAATTGTATCAAGTGTATTTTTCTTAGTGGTAACTTTTTAAAAAGCGTACGGATTTCGAGGCCAATGATGGAACACAGTGGATGCCATAAGATAAAGAAGAAGCTCATTTAAGGAATCCAACCTGTATCGACGGGTGATTAGGTTAGCAGAGAGAAAAATAGAGCACACTGTAAAGACACACACACACATACACACACTCATACAAGCATACATACATACAAATTTACTGACGATTATGTATAAGCTTAAATATTTATGGTGAACACAATTTGCATGCATCCATACATATATTGTGTAAAAATAAAACTATGATACTATATTTTGTAATACAAAATGTCGGTTGAACAAGACGAATATTCGGAACGTCGTAAAGAAACATCCTATCAGCTAAGAATCTATCAAGTAAGCGGATTTGAAGAAATATACAAAAATCCTCCGGACAAAACGCTGGAGCAATATGAGAAACGATGATAAATCTGTTTCCTTTTTTTCATTATCTTTATTCATCGCCTTCATTTTTATCATTTCCATACCATACCATTTCTAACTTCCGAAAATACAAATCTTAGCATAATTAAAAACGATTATTTTATGATCTCAGCATAACCATTGTACAATAGCGTCGATCTCCATTTGAGGAAATGCTGAACCCCAAAAAGGAGAGACTCCGTTCGGAGAGCGTCAGCATCAGATGATTTGAACCTTTATGACTCAGCTTGTGCGTGAACCAGCGTGTTAGCACGTGGCTTATCTCCAGTGCATGTGTGCGTAGGTGATAAGAGATGTCCCACAGTGATGTCCCTTTTATGTGGAAGCCAGCTGGGCTTTGGGTCCGTTGTTCAGCGATCCAATGCTCTGTTTTGAATGTTCAGGTACATGGGTGTTCATTTTGTTCGCCAAACACCTGGTGCTGACGAGCGCAGATCGGATCGATGAACGATCGTTCTACCGTACCTGTCACACTCGATCGGCCAGTCGAACCGAGCAGACAGTGTGTTTCTCGTGAAGCTCGAGGGCAGAAGTGTGTTGTGCCAGTGAAGGGCGGCAGTTGGTTTGGCTGGTTTCGCTCGGGTGATCGTGCACTTTTTGGACACTATGGCTACGAGTGACAGCTCCCAACTATCCCGGGTGGACGTCGTCTTTCTGGCGTACAAAGCCAGTACCGGAAACAACAGCACTGTCACGCTGGATAGTGTCAGCACGGTCAGCTTGTACGAGTTGGAGCGGCATCTTCGGATGAAGCGCGCCGAACGGGCCAGCATGAGTGCAGAAGCGTACAATCACTATCGCTGGGTAGGTTTACTGGACTCCACAAGCTCCTTCTTAGCCACTGTGGGACGCGTGTGATGATCAGTAGGATTATTTCTCTCCTTTGGTTTTTTGGCTCGGTCAGTACAATGCAGCCCTGGTGACGGAACTGCGGACATCAGGCAAGGGAAAGCCGAGACCACTGCTCCGGGTATTCCACTGGTACATCGAGACGTCGAATGTGGACGCATTTCGGATGGAGGGTCAACAGTGCGAAGCCGTTTCTTTGGTGGTGGCCGCCGAAGTCGAACACTGGTATGGGGCGAGACCAGGGGGCCGAAGTTCGAGTGGAAGCCGAGCGCGCGTGTTATCGTTCGGCGAACTCGCAGATACGGAAATTAGCAGGAACTGCCAACCTCCAACGGCAACAACCGCAATAAAACGACAACGGATGGTATATCGTCAATCAGTCCCCCATCGGAACACGACATCGACCCCTAGACAAACCCTCGAAAGGATTCGCGAGGAAGTGTGACGCCTGTTTTTGGAAAAGAAAAATGTATTACTTGTAAAAGAATAATGTTCCTACGCGAGTCACTGATGGGACGCAAAGGTGGGAAGTGAAACTTTCTTTCTGACTGATGAAGCGATCGATCTCGACTCGATCCTTAGATCACAACAATAAATTCATTTATTTTCTCATATACCATGCCATTTGATATTAGCACATACATATTAACGTGTTAGTGGCGGTTTGTGTATCGTTTGCCAAGGGGAAGGGAGGAGCGTGTTCTTTGCTTACATTGTTAATAATATCTCGTCTTTGTGTATCGACATTCTCTCATTTGTTCATTGTTCGTTCGCGAGAGAAAGACGGAGAGATACGATCTAGGACTTATGGCGCAAGTACATTGTACAGCAATGGGTTCTACAACATGGGGTGTTGTTTGTTCTCAGCATTAACTATGTTTTTTGGTATAAATATTACTTTCCTTCCATGCCACGTTTTTTCACTGCGTAATACTTGTTACTACAAACAAAGGAAAGCAAATGAGAGAGTGGTGCTACGTGTTTGATCGCGCAAGCAAACAAGATACCACAAACAACAAACATTCCCGAGGGGAACAAAGACGACGACGTAAATGATAAATACTATCCACAAGAGAAATTAACTATGCAATTAAAACATAATCATACGAGGGGTTTAAAGCATCTGCTAACGTTGGGAGGAGACGAGGTGTTAGCACCAACTCATCAACCTTTTCAAAATCCTGATCTTTCCCTAATAATGCCCTGAAACAATTTAACTAAGTAAAGCTTTGGAGGCATCCAACGGAAGTCGCGTAACAAAGGAAGGACGATGCAATATCCTTTCCAGATGGTAGGTGGAAAAGAAGGGAGAGACCAAACGAGAAACGTATGATTCAGCGGCTAGAAGATTCAACGTTCGGGAGCGCCTTAGGCACAGGGCGAATCGGTGGACATTTCCTCCTCGACCGTGATGTACAGGCCTTCCTCCTCGTAGGTAGAGTCGTGCTTGGCCAGAATTCTCAGCAGTGGGCGCAACTTGAGCCACCATTGGTGCTTGGGAATGCGTTGCCTGTAAGATGGAAGAATCGTGTCGTTAATTATCTTTGCTCGCGGGCGATCCGGTCTTAAAACTTACTCAAAGTTCGTCTCGCCAATCAGCTCCTTGAGCGGGGTGAACTTGTACTGGCGACGCACCAATCCCAGCAGGCAGGCGGTCTCCGGTGCCTTGGCCTCGATCGTGCCGTCCGGTTTCGTGTTCGCCTTCAGCTGCTCCACCAGCCACTCGACGCACTTGGCCGCCATCTTGGTGCCCATGTTGCGATCGAATGGCGTCGGCGAACCACCTTGCTGCATGTGGCCGAGCACGTTCATGCGCGTGGAGAACAGACCCTTGCCCTCCTCCGAGTACAGCCGGTAGATGAACTCGGTGTTGTAGTTGTCCGAGGCCTTCTCGTTGCGCAGGATGAGACCACGCTGCACGCCGTCGCTCATCTTGGACGCCATGTGGTACACGTCCTGCTGGAGATCCTTGATCGCGAACTTCTCCTCGTAGATGTAGGCCGCATCGGCGCCACCCGCCAGTCCGGCCACCGTCGCCAGGTAACCGCAGTAGCCGCCCATCGTCTCGATGACGAACACGCGCCGCTTAGTGCCCTGCGCCGACTGGCGGATGCGATCGCAGATCTCCGTGATCTCGTTCAGGCCGGTGTCGGCGCCGAGCGAAAACTCCGTGCCGGGCACGTTGTTCGAAATGGTCGACGGGATGACGACGAGCGGGATGCGGAACTCGGGGAAACGTTCTCGCTGGTCCGTCAGCTGGCCCGCCGCGTGATACGCCTCAAAGCCACCGATGATCAGCAGTGCCTGGATGTTGAACTCCTTCAGGCGCGCGGCGATTTCCTTGAACTTGCCCTCCGGAAGCGTACGCTTGGTGCCCAGGAACGCACCGCCCTGTCCGACCCATCCGGTCACATCCGACCACTCCATCTTCTTGATATGGCCCGCGACCAACCCCTCGATACCATCGTGGATGCCCATCACCGTGTCGCCACGGTAGATGCAGTTCCGCACGAACGAACGAACGGCGGCGTTCATGCCGCAAGCCGGTGCTCCGATGTGCATTACCGCCATCGTGTACCCGCCAACACCGCGACCCTGCTCGTCAAACGCACTCTTGGGCGGCTTCAGACGGGTCAGCATCTTGTACGTCTCGAGATTGCGAGCGAACGAGCGACCGCGCAGATTCACCGCCAGCTCCCAGTTCTTGTCCTCCATCGCCTTCGCGACGGACTTCGTGCGCTCGACGCACTCCATCAGCGGCACACGTACGGCCTGGTTGCCATCCAGTGACACGACGCACGGTTCCGTCTTGTCGTCCGCTTCCATCAGTGCCAGCACGGCTTCCGCACCCATTCGGCAACCCTACAAGCGAACAAATGGGAACAACTCCGTGAGAACATCATTCCTTGGTCCCTAGGCTGTTTTCCACTCACCAGAACGCGATCGAAGGCGCTCGGATTTCCACCACGCTGCACGTGACCCAGCACGGTGATACGCGTGTCCTGCTGCAGTCGATCAACGACCACCTGTTTCACCTTTTCCGCCGTGATAGGATTACCGTCCCGATCGATCGCACCCTCGGACACGATGATAATGTTCAGACGCTGTCCGGCGGACCGTTCCTGTTGTGTTCCGCAACAACCAAAGAAAAGCGGAAAATTAACAACTTTTTTTCCCCGTGGGAAGGTAGAAAGGGTGTGCATTCGATGGGTGAATGGTGGTCGATGTGAAGGCGTTTGCGTATTGCAGTGAATGAATGGATGATTTCGTTTGACAATTGAGTAGCTTTTTAAACGGGATGATGATGACATATGAGATGGAGTTGTGGAAAAAGGGTGAATGTTAGTTAAAAGGGAGCAACAAACACAGCTCTAACTCTACTGAACAGATGCCGCACTTCTTTTTTCGTCCAAAAGAATCTTCACTGCCGCACAATGTTTGTCGGTAAACGTTGTCGATTTAAACATAATTTTGGTTAAAACTCAAATGATCATGACAAGATTGAGTAGCAATGTGAAGTTCTTATGGACTTCTAGTTTATTGAAGTTAAAGAAAAACAAACTGCTTGGAAGCAACATCCACTTGGCAGCCTGAAAGCGATTGGAACACATTCTCTTTTTGTGGTCTGTTGTTTGGGCATATCAGCATATATATATATATATTTTTATTTTATTCAATTGCACACTATGAGTGATGAAGCAACGAAACATTAAGCTCTTGCGTGAGGTATTTTTGGCTAGAAAGCAACGAGTTTGAAAAAGATCATGCAGAAGTACAAAACTAAAGCAAGAAGGATGCAAAAACGTTCAAATCAGCAAAGAGTGATGCTTTCGCTTTGATGTTCTTTACTTAAACGAAATTATTACGCGCTGGAAAATTTAATATAAACAACAGGTTTAACAACCAAAAATCCAAATGAACTATACAACTATTCAGCGTAGTGAAGAAAAAGGCAAAATATTGCTAGAACAAAATTTCTAAAAATTGAAACGACAACGATGCAATTGAAAGTCACCAACGAAAGTAAATGGTGGCGATAACGAGTACTTCCCCCCACATTTCAGTTCTACCGGGAAAGGGGGGAGTCGACAGAGAGGGGATGTAAGACAAAATGTCTTCAGGGAAACTTTAAATAATCAAACAGAAAGCTACGAAGGTAAAGGGCAACATAGAATTCATCATCCGGTTGTACGGCTCCTAAATCGCAAACGGAAAAGCTCTTTCCTTCGGAGACATTTTCGCAGGGCTCCAAAGGATCATTAGACAGCGTTTGGTAGGACAGGTTTGTTGTGTTCTCTTCTGAATTCGGTATTAGTGTCTTTTTTTTCGGGAAAGGAGACGGAGCGGGAGCGTTTTTGGGGGGGGCATTATGTAGCTGGTGCGTACCTGTAGGATCTTCTTACACAACTTTTCTGGCCAATTATGCACTACGGGATCTTCCGGTATGAACACATAGTCCGCCTCGCTAGCTAACGCAGCCATTATGGCCAGGTAACTACAATCACACAATAGTAAGTAAAGAGATATTGATCAAAGATGAAACGGATAGGGTTAACACAACATTGAGATACGGAGGGAAAGAACAATGGGCGGCGGATCATTTTCGTAACCAACACAACATAGCACAATCAGGACGTAAGAAACACATTCAAGTAAAACAATTTATTGCCCAAGTAAAGATCTGAGGATCCTTCGAAACCCCCCGAGCGACAAAACTGAAAACAACGAGCTATTAGTTACCATGGCGCAAGCTTCATTGACCATATCCAATGGCCCATTTTTTTGTAGCTCGAACCATCTTTCTTCTTGGTTTAAGCGCATTATTTAAACCCCATCGAGATATGACCTTTACAATTAATGAAAATCTCGGTGATCGAAAACGAATGAAACCGATGGAATGTTGGAACCTGAACTGAATCATATTCGAATGATTCTTAATCGGATGTGAATGGTCCACTTCCTAATGAAGAAAAGCCAATCAAAATCATGGGAAAAGAGTAAGCTTAATGTACCATAAATGTTGAATACCAATTCGTCGGTGATAAAAACAAATGATGCAAGTGCTGCGAGGGCGGGATAACGCAATGATAGCAACTATGGATAAACATCAATGCATTTTGTGCATGTTTGTACTTGGTGAAGCACTCCAATAATTGTTTGTTAAACGGTTTCAATTGAATGTTTGCCAATCATGCCAAATTTAATTTAAAAAAGCATATTATGAATGATCTTCTGCGATGTAAGGGTGTGTGTGTGTGTGCGTTGATCATGCGACAAACGAAAATCTAAAACACACGGCAGCAACTAGAGCATCTTCGTGGCCGAAAACGGATGAATGAAAATGTGTTTTTCGTCTAGAATTTGGTTTTGTTTGGTTCAAAATTTCTTCTTGCCTGTGTCAATTGCTTGCAGAGACGTTCTGGCCAATCGGCTTTCGGTGGGTCTTCGGGAATGAAAATGTAATCGGCCTCGACGCACAAGCCGGCAACGACCGCCAAATAGCTGTGAATACATGAGCAATATGGAAAATTTCGTGGAGAGTCCGTTGTGGTGGGGATGAATTTGTTTTTAAACCCACAACACGCTGATCGTTGTTGAAGAGGTGTGATACAATCGTATTGTTGGTGAAGTTGATACGAATTTAGCAACGAATCGGAATGCTTCGTGAAAAGAAATGCAACGGAATTGGGTAGCGAACTTTTCTACGGCTACATGAAAGGGTAGCGAACCAATTGGGCTTAGAAACACTGTAATATTGTTGAATAAACATGTTTTTTGTTTGTGTTGTGCATTGTCCTTTTTAGGAATGTGTATATCTTCGAGGATCCCATTCCGCGTGATCCGTAAAAATGGTTAAAAAATCAAGAAGGAAATGGTCACTATACGTTTTACTGGATTTAGTCGCTGGATCAGATTTTATTTGTGGTTTCAGTTATTCACAAAAGGGTGGAAAAACTCGTCAACCTCATGCACGATTTAATAACCCAACCTGCAACGGAACTTATTTACGAACAGGCGAAGTAAAGACAAGGCGTTTCCTTGCCTACCAAGTATCACAAATCAAGGGCAAAAAAGGGATGGGTTTTGGCATTCCGGACAAACAACAGGGAGGAAAAATCATTCTGGTCAGAGATACGGCAAAGATGGTTAGAAAAACAGGACAGCATTTGCTTGGCTTCGGAGACGTGCGCGAGCTTTTAGTGAAAGGTGAAAACTGGTTGTTTGTTCTGCGTGCGAACAACTGGTCTTATCTGCGAACAACGGTTGAACCATGACCATGCAATGACCATATCTGGTTCACGAGATTTCACGCCACTTTTGCGTGCAAATATCCAATAGATCCACAGACCGAACACTTGCCGGGACAGCCGGGACACTTTCGCACGCATTACAAGAGGCATTGCAAAATGCAAACTAAAAGATGACGTTTGACATGACAGAGATAACAGAAGGTGAACCGTGCCGGTCTGGCATGGAAAGGGGGAAAAGAGGATGGGCAGAAGAGAGGAAACAGTGGGGCGAGGGAAGAGGGCTTGCCTGTTCAAGTTTGTCGCAAAGTTTCGCCTCCCAGTCGCGCGGCGGTGGAGACTCGGGAATGAACACATAGTCGGCCTCGGAAATGACGCCAGCAACGACGGCCAGGTAGCTGAAGTAGTTGAGTTACGTTTGTGGTCGCGAGTTGAAGAAGGCAAAGAGTGGAGGCAAATTATTATCTTTTCTTAACAGCTTATCGAGCTGACGATCGATGTAGTCGATCTTTGAATGCTCTTCCGTAACGTGAACCACATCCGAACAGCGAAAAGCGGATTGAAACGACAAACTCCCGAAGGCATTGTTGTTGTGTCTTTCAGTCCTTACTTTTGGGGTTGCACGAAAACTCGAATCTTTAAATGAAGAAGTCAACGGGCCATTTTTTCACTTCGACTGGTCACTTACCCACAATGGCGTCCCATGACCTCCATGATGAAGGTGCGCTGATGGGAGTAGGCCGTACTGACGATGGCATCGATCGCCTCGATGATGCGGTGCAGGGCCGAATCCGTGCCGATCGTCATGTCCGTACCGCAGAAGTCGTTATCGATCGAGCCGACCATGCCGGCGATGTGCAGGCTCTTGAACTTGATGCGTTGCTCCTGCGTGATCCGGTTGCTGGCAAGCAGCTCGTCCAGCAGACTGCCCCACTCCTGCCGGAACAGGTTGGCACCGGTTAGCGAGCCGTCGCCACCGATCACGACCAGGTTGGTGATGCCGTGGCTGATGAGGTTGTGGGCGGCCTGAAGACGGCCAGCGCGCTCACGGAAATCCTTGCAGCGGGCCGATCCGATGACGGTGCCGCCCCGGTGGATAATGCTTGACACCGACGACCAGTTGGCCTCGACGATGTTCTCTCCACCGTCCACCATGCCCTGGTAGCCCTCGCGGATGAAGTAAACCTAAGTTAAGAAAGAAAACCTGTAGTACGCCCAAAGTCTACCGATGGTTTTTAACGAAGGTATAATATTCTCCCACTGTTGATCAAACATTTATTTCTAAACACTACGCAATCAAATCAACTTATCAATCCACCCGTTCCCGTTTTGATGAATGAAACTTTTAACTTGGTTGTTTCGACTAAAGTTTAAGGTGCAGTGCACATGTTTTCCTTCAATCGGGTCAATCACAAACAAAAGCAACAACATCGTGCAACATGTGCAGCGACACGAACGTGGTACGAGTCAAACAAAACAAAGCGGACGCCTGGTCATTTGTAGCGGAAAAAGTAATCTTTCTTTTCCATCGGAGCGGGGTTGTTCGGAGATGGAATTTTATTTATAAACGTGTACGGTATGGCATCTGAAATTCTTGAAGGAATTGCTTTCAATCGACAGTTATGAGAGGAACCTGAAACGTTGTTTGACCTTCAAATTTAACCTTTTTAAAGTTTTGGGTACCATCAACCACTTATTGCCCGTCTGAAGGTCAACTTGGGGCGACATCAAATTATCATATGTCTGATTCGTGATTCGGTAAAGAATCCACACTGCTGCCTGCACACCACTTAATACTTAGTCTACGGTCTTACATGAGCTAAGTATGGAAAAAATCCTCACACCAGATAAGCAAAGCTCCAAAGGGTCAACACAACTGTTGCATGAAAGTGAAATGGGCGACCCATAAAATGTCGTAATCCTTCTAACGAACCTGCAATCATCGATAACGCCCTCCCTTGGGCTGGGCAGCGATGTAGGTGTTCAAACCCCTTCGTCCCATGCGCGTCGGTAGTTCCGTCGATCGAACCAATACCATTGCCAATCGACAATTGCACGCTGATAATACGTTGTCTAACAACGGCGATGTCATGGCCATGGCCGCGACCATCGGGCGAAATATGAATCAAACCGATTCGGACGAGTGTCGAAGGCGTGTACACATTTGTTCACCCCCCGGCGCTTTTCCCACCCCGAAAGTTGTCGTTTTATTTTTGGATCCTGCGTCCTAGCCCGTATAACGTGCGAGTGTCCTTGTTGTTGTTGTTGTTGTTTTTTTTTGCTTTTTGGTAACATTGCCATGGTTTCTACAGGGGAAGAGAGGGCACGGACACGACATTGGCAACGATGGTCGCGACAATGAAGGGATCATAGTCAAACCCTAGGATCGCCAGCATAATTTCAAACTTAACTTTGGCGCTTTTTCTCTCGAAAAGCAAAAGCATTAACTTTAGGGTTTTAAGTATGCGAATTGTTTGGGGATATTTTTAGACGTCGAACACGATCCTCTACGCAACCGTTATGCCGTCTCGTGTGGTGGCCCAATCAAAATATATATGCGAAAGGATGGAAACACGAGGGAGCGACAAGCCGCTATTAAAAAAGAATATTAAGCCTTGATCTTACCCGAAGGGAACCACTTTCCCACTTCTCTGGTCAGGATGATAAATTCATAGGCGTTCTTACCTTGCATCCAACATAAATGCCCATCCGCACGACAGCACGGACGGCGGCATTCATGCCCTGTGAGTCGCCTCCGCTGGTGAACACCGCAATACCCTTGCCCTTGTGGGCTCCATGGTGGATAAACCGTTGCACTGCCGCGTTCGAAGACATTGTTTTGCTTTTAAGACGTTGAACTTAAGTTGATGTTTCTGCCAGGAATCTTCACGAAAGCACAAGGTTTGAAAAGAAAGGGAAAGAGAAAAACGTTTCCTATAATAACACACGAACGCCTCACAACTACGACGGAAACATTTTCCACTTCATAAACAGGGTTCTAGCAATTTGTTGGCAAAGTCCTTAGTGGATTATTAAACTCCTTTCAGCACACGTTGGGTCATCGTACCAACGGACGAAACTGATTGATTTGACATTCACAGTACGTTGCGAGGAGAAGATTTGTACTCGTCCGACAAACGGCCACCTCCTCTTTTATTCGGCCCGGTTATATCATGCACAAAACTATAAGGAAACACCATTCCGTCCTGGCACACTTTTTCTACCGCCTCCGTTGCGTCTACGACAACCGGACGAGTTCACACAATTTTGCACCATCTCCGGAGAGGGTTAAAATCGCAAGGAACCCGGGAAAATTAGGAACGAAAACTGTTGGTGCAACGATCAGGATATCGTTCTAATAAACCTCTAAGGCACAGACATGTTCGAAGACTTGGGAAAAATCGTACCGCGTTTGGGGACCAAGATTGAACGGCTCGCGTTAGAAGTAAACCCGTTGTCGGGCGACTGGACGAAACTAAACTGAATGCAGTAAAATCCTGCCTGATCGACTAATCGTCGAAGCTCACCGAGGATGCAAGGAAAGCAGTCGGCCGATCCGGTTCGGGCGCGCTGGTTGTCCACTCTTTCAGTTTCGCTGCGGAAAACACAACTGCTGTGCTCGGTTTTGGAAACCGAATCTTTTCTTTCCCTTCGCCTAGAAAGGTGAACGTCGAATGACATTTCAAGGTGACTTTATAGAGAAGCAACGCCTAGCGGTTGTGAGTGCCTCAGTAAAAACTGGTTTTATTTATCAGAGCATCTTCGCTTCCAGTATTTTACGGGGAAGCCGTGAAATATTGTGTTAATTATATTAGCAGTGTATTATATTTCCTTAGATTGTGAATTCGGTACAAAAACATTAAAAATGTGTCACTTATTGAGCACATTTCATCCATTTGCTCAACGATCGCTAGGCACACAAACCCTTGTCAACAGCCAGCTGTCAAATACCGGCAAATTCAGAATGGCGCAAAAAAAAAACATTCAAACTAATTTATTTTTCTTTTCTCCGGTTAAACATTTTGAACTGATGTTACAGCTAGAAAAAAGTTTTAATAACAAAATTCTGTAGGGTAAAAATATATATAAAATACCTTTTATACAACAGTCACATCATTGCATCATCTCGTTGATTTTACATTTGTGTGATGCAAGGTTTCATTTAAAATCATGCGCCACATGCACTAAAATTGTCGATATAGCATTTCAAAAGCCGGTTCCTGTTTATCATTCTTGGGCCTTGCCGGTAACTAAAGTTTTCGTTTTCGTTTTTGATACAAAATAATGTGTTTTGTGATCATTGGAAAACAAAATTAAAACCGGTTTCGAAAGCATGTGCTCTCCAAGTTCGCGAATCGTGCCGGACGTCACGTGCAGTTTTTTCCATCTCTTCGTCTCAAGTTTGTAGTGCTTAAAACGAAAGAAAGCTGTAGCTGGAGAAACGTTAATCATGCAGCCGGAATGAGCACATGAATCATCTTGGGCGAGCTATCGCAAGCATGACGCAACTTACAGAAAGGGTAGAGCAATTCATTTGCTCGGCTTACTCGTTCGGTAGTTCGATATCATGTTGATATTTGTGTTTTCGGACGTGTTTGTCGAAACCCAGTCGCTGTAGATTTGTTATCAATTATTTTGCTATGTCTAATTTGGGGGTTTAAATACAACTTCAAAAGAAATCAAACTGCTAAAAAATTCTAGTTGGCGTCAGCGCACCTTTGCCGCTGAACTTTTATTGATTTTTTTAAACTCTTTTCATTATTTTCTTAGCTGGCACATATAATACAACCAATATAGAGAATGTAAACAGCGACAATACCTTAAACGAATATTCAAAGGTAAAATCTTGCGATGTTGTTGTGTTTGTTGTTACAAACTTTCCTTTATCTTTTAGTTAGCTTTTACTTTCGCTTTACTACCATTTGCTATTACTCTTTGATTTTCTTCAGTTTGAATCGGTAAGGATTTCAGATTTGATTATTGCACGGATTTAATCACCTCACACTATATTAAACGAAGATAAAAATATGTTTTGTTATTTTTTATGGTTCTAAGCAAGGTTTGCGCTATTTGATTCGTAAGGTAGCATTATTTCTCGCAAGCTGATCACTAGGTCTGGATTTTAATTAATGCTGGCATTTTTAAGATGTTTGTTTTTTTCTGTGGTTATTGATTTTTGCTGAAATTGTTTATTTAATGTGGTAAACTTTTTTCCGCAATTAATTCTCCAACGCTCCCACAAAACGGGTGCTGGAGTTGGTTTATCTGTCGCCTATCTCTCATTACTTGTATATTGTGTACAGTTCTGGTTTAAAAGCTGTTTATTGACAAAATGTGTAAAACACGCTGTTAAATTTTCCTGCTCAGTTATTTCGTGTTTCATTTATTAAGTGTCCCCTGATGAAAAGCTGTTTGTTTACAAAGCATAACTAGAAACATATCGAGGAACAAATAAGAAACCCGTACAACTTTAGCTACACTTGACAAACTATTGGTCGAAGTTTTAACAATCTTTTATCATTAATTTTTCTTCGCAGAAGTTTGTCTAAATCTTCTTCTAAGCTAGTTGCAATGTAGGGAAGGATGAATCGGAAGCAATGAGATGAAGAGAAAACATGACTTTTTGAACTATGAAAAACATATTGGGAAACAATTTACTCCTTACAGAATATCCTAGCTATTTTGCTTACGATTCACGTCAAATGTTTGATCATACTTTTGCTAGCAGTCTTTTCACAGAATTTCGGTCGGTTTTTCCTGATTGAAACAAGATAACATAAGGATCAGTTGAAAAAAAAATCCGTCAAAGCAGCGAAGTGCAATTGAGAAAATAGTGTGACATAATTTACCTATTTGTTAGTGACATCTCCGCAAAGATTTCGTCCAATTCCACCATTGCCCCCCTTGTTTGGCTATTAAACAAATGGTGTTTCAAATTTGCGTAGATGTGTTTTCTCATTCATTGGACGTAAAAATGGGGAAAGTGTCAGAGGGTGGATACAGAACAGAAAGGACAAAGTGAGGCATAATGAAAGGGCAAGGAAAAAAACATCATGAAGATGGATCGATTTGTGTTAGTTGTTGGTTGTTTCATCATAATTTCGCTTTATTTCAGCTGTTTTCAGGATGTTTCGCTTTTTCCATACATACATGCAAGTATAGGTAATTGTAGTTGCTCAGTTTCCACGTGTTTGCTTTGAATCTGCTTGCTTTTGCTGTTGTTGAGTCTCTGTGTGTTGAATTACTTGCGACCTGTTTTATTTCCCTCAGAGATGCTGCTTCTGCTGCTGCTGCTGGTTCTACCCTGCACTTCACTGCTGCCGCTTTACATGTGCTGCCTTTTCCTTGCTTTTCTTCTTTTCTTGAAGGTTGCGATTCTTGTAGCAAGCTTGTTCTTCCGCTTTTCATCAAAATAAGCTGCAGCCTTTGGTTTGGAAAATGTGTCACCACTACAAAAATAACGCACCATACCACCCTCCGTACCGTAAATCATGGCGCGCAACATTTTACTTCTGGTAACCTCAAATTGGAAAAATCCACAACAATTGTATCATAAGATTTATGAGGAAAAATTTGAACAAAGTTTCAAATCTACTTCATCTGCAACAGATCCTCAATGAGTGCGACATGCTGGTAAGAAACTTTTGAACCATTTGTTCATATCCGTACTTTACAAGTTTGATTATTTTCGTTTGTTTCCAATGGTGCACGCATACATTGTAGTCGTGCTGCCTGGGGCCAACTAAAGAGTATCGTTAGTAGTGTGCTTCGTCAGTGATTTACTGCGGCCGTGTTCAGTTTGGCTGGTTAGTTGCTTTAATTTCTGGCTTTCTCTAATAGTACAGCTACTGCAAAGTGTTGTACAGTGAGCTCTGATTTTCCTGCCTATTTGCCTGTCTGGAAGGAATGGCATTTGCTGCTTGCCGTTGAACGTAGTTTCTGTAGATCTTTTGTTTGATTCATTGACGACGACGACGACGAAAACGACAGCTTGCTTGATGTTTCTTCACAAGAGTAATGATTTCCATTTGCTTAGTTAGTTTGGGGCTCATGTTGCTTCTTTTATCTTCACGCCCCGCTGGAGGCGGGTTGTTAATCAACAATGATGTAAGACGACAGTTTCTTCTTTAAAGTAGTTTGCTTCCTTCACTTGCTTGCTCGCCTTGGCAACGACTTCCGGTACATCCGGGAGAATAATCCTCCCGGTAGCGACCGCGTGTACTACGAAAAACTAAATGAAAACATGTACCTTCTCCCCTTCAGTAAAAAGTACAGAGAATTTTTCTAGCTGCTTGCTTGTTCTCGCCCGTCCATTTCATTTAACATCTCGTTTATTTTGCTTTAGTAAAAGGACAGGGAAATTTGATTTTCGATCAAATACAACACGGAACATCATCATCAGATTATCGAGAATCATCATCACACACCAAAATCATCCCTCTCACATTTGTGGAACATTGTGCACAGGGGAGGAGTTCGAATAGCGATCCTTTCCAAAGCGCCCCACCGAAAGGTCCCTCCTTTTCCGTTTCCACACGCACGCACAAACAAACATACACACACAGACAGACAGACAGACATACAATTGTGTTTTTTCTTGCTCGTGGGTGAAGATCGTGTACGGATGAGTTCGAGGGAGACTCTTGGTTGGATGTGTGAGTGTTTGTAGACATTTATAGAAGAAATTTTCATCATCATATATCATTTGGGGTTTTCCAT
Organism: Anopheles sinensis; assembly: GCA_000441895.2. Lineage (NCBI taxonomy): Eukaryota > Metazoa > Arthropoda > Insecta > Diptera > Culicidae > Anopheles > Anopheles sinensis. The sequence continues at coordinate 793,198 of KE524785.1, read as the reverse complement.
TATACAAAATGGGAGCAACACAGAGGCCTGCGCTAGTCTCTAGAGTAGTGAACCTTGGCTTTTTTATATTTTGACTGTGCTTGTTTGAAAGTAGCGATTGCATTCTCTTCTTCACACACTGGACGAGAAATAAGACGCGTTTTCTGAAGTGAATTTGTTGCATCGCCGCATGAAAAGCGACACAAATATCGACTGTCCTATGCTCCTCTACTTATTCAGCACAAAGTTTGATGCAAATAAATCTTGATCCTTACTCAAGACAATCATCGCAGTACTTCGGAAAGCACTTTCAAACATATTGACGCTTTACGGACGCGTCTTAAACCATTGCATGGCATTGTTGTTCTACAACCAAACAAAGAAGCGTCCGATTTCCCACAGTGTGCACACTTGAACCTGTTAGAAGTAGAGAATGCATACCCTTCCTCCTGCACGCCTCTTGAAGATTGGCCAATTGATTTGCTTGGCATTCTGCGGCTTTCTTCACGCCTTCACAGACATTTCACTAGAACGATGTTCTCCTAAACCCATTGTTTCCGAGATCCAGCAGACACCTCCACCACACCTAATATCACGAGGGAAATATGTTCTTAGGACAGGGGGAGACAGTGGGACGATAGCAATAGAACATACATCATATAAACATGTACATGAGTTGAGTTTTGTGTGTCTGCCACTCATCCTCATCTATCAGCGCATCAACATATACCTTCTTTTTCTCCTCTTTTCCTCTCCATGCGTGAGTCTTTCTGCGCTCCAACGATCAACATCGTTTCTCTAGTAAGCAAACACGATCGGATACGCTTTCACAATTGCTGCATTCTGCATCATCCGGCTGCTTTTAATCTCTTTTGCTTTCTCGTTTGACACGCGTTCTCCCAGTAACGAAGGAAACCGAATAAACTCTTTCTTTCAAGCTGCTTTTCCACATGCACATACCAACTCGGTATGCATCATCATGCGCTATACGCTAGCCCTGCGCGACAGGACGCACTCGTACTTTGCAGTAATCTGGTTTTTTTGCTACCGATTTTAGTTGTTGTTATTGTGGTACCAATCCTTTATTCCTTTCTCTTCATCGACCAACACTTTCTCTGCCCCTCACTTCAACCGTTCGGCTCGTGTCGACATACACATTGTGCGCACGACGGACGATGACGATGAAACTGTGACGTATGAGAGGAGTTTTCCCGCAAAGTTCCCTGTTGCTCCTAGTGGCCCTGGCCGCTGCTGCGCTGGTCCAGACGCGACGATGGCTCGAAAGAAATAGCACAAATTTATTTCTTTTTCCCGACCCCTGTGCCTGTTTGGTGGTACGGACGCACCTTATGGGACGAGCGAGTGGCGGCGGTTTTTAAACCCTTTCCTTTCTTGCTCCACAATCATCTTGCAGCTGCTAATGCTGCGGGCGCGGCTTCTTTGCAGCAATTGCCATTATATTATGCCTGTTGCTTGTTGCGTGAAAACTGTTTGCTATCTCTCGCGGAAAAGCTACTGACCGCGCGCTGCTGCGAACTTGCCTCTCCTCTCTTCACTCTACCGTTCGCTACCAAACTTCTACGTGTTTCCTTCTTTTCCGTCTGCTCCTTGCGTTTGTTCACGATTTTAATCAATAGTCAAAAGGAATTTCTATTATGCTTTAAGTGTGTGTGTGTGTGTGTATTTGTTTGGTTGTGTCTGTGTACTGTGTCCGTGTAGCTTGTGTGTTTCGTGTCCGTGTACTTTGTGTTGGCGTGTGTCGTCGTGTAGGTGTGTTCGGTAGTGTGCTTTTGCTTGACTTTAATTTTAGTTTGGTTAATTATCGCCACCCTCCTGTGGTTCGTCACCGTCGCCCTGGGTATCGGACGTCCACAGCGTCAGGTTGTCTCGCAGCAGCTGCATGATGAGTGTCGAGTCTTTGTAGGAGTCCTCGTTCAGCGTGTCCAGCTCTGCAATCGCGTCATCGAATGCCTGCAGACGTTGTAGGATCGTTTTTATTATTCCATCATGTCGCCGCCGGCACGCGTTCCATAATCCAGTGGCATTTTATTCGCGATGTACATGAAATGGAAAAAGTTGGATTGATTTAAACAATTCAAGAGAAGCGCTGTCCATCAACTGTTAACCAAGTGTGAGAGAGAAGTGATTGTTTCCTTTGGAAAATCCGTCCTCTCTCATTATCTCGTGGATAACAACGTTGCGGAACCAGTAAGAAAATTTCCAATAGCTTCGATCAATCAATCAAAATAAAATAAAATACACAAACACAGCCTCATATTTGATCCTAGAAAGGGTTACAACTTTCAGACTCCCATTGCTAACTCATTCGTTCAGTTTATGTAGAGAGTTAATGCTGTTATTCGCACACGACACGCACATCAAACGCACACAAGCATTTACTTCAGACACAGTTATATGTAGACAAAGTGTAGTTTGTACACTGAATTTTGAACCAGAGCTGCACAACATCAGGGTAATGAAATAGACAAGGATTCACAATCCTACGATTGTGCTCCGGATAGGTTTTACTTTTATAGAGCAGGAAGGTTAAATAATAGATCACATCAACATCAATATGCTCTTAATGCATTTTTAATGGCTCGAAAGCGTACAAATTGACGTCAGAAGCACGCGGTTTTGCGGTGTCTATGTCAGCTTTTGTTAGTTGCTTCCTTGAGCTTATTTACTCTATGTATTAGAAAACCATCGAGATTAGTCACACGCAGTAAGGACTCGTTTTTAATCAATTTTCCTTCATTCAAGTAAGTTATGTAATTCAAATATATTTATACACATATCATGGATCTAAAGAGATCTCCACTATTCAAACTAAAAGAAAACTCGCCGGTTTTATGTCCAACATAATTGGCGCATTGAAATAGAAAAATTTAATACACACTTAATTGAAATGTGCCAACGACAACAACCAATGACGAGCTCACCAAATGATACAAAAAGAAAACAAGCAAAATGGTAAATTAAAGTGTTAAGAGCAGGATAGCAGCAAAGCGGCAACATCAATCACTGATGAGATGTCCAAAACTTAACTTCAGCAAAATAACAATAACTGACAAAAAAGGGAACGAAGAAGAAATGGAAAATTAACCTGCTTCGCCAGGTGACAAGCTCGGGCCGGCGAATTTATGATTTCATAGTAAAAGACGGAAAAGTTCAGCGCAAGACCTAACCGAATCGGATGGGTGGGTTGCATTTTCGACTTTGAAATGTCGAACGCCTCCTGATACGATTTCTGCGAATCCTCAACCACAGCTAAATGAAAAAGATAGATAAGAGAGAGAAACAGAGAGGAGGACGACTTCTTGAGATCAAACCAATCGAAAATGGGCAGTTGTAAAAGCAGCATTAGCGGCGAGGATTGCTATCTCTCTGGTTCGGAAAGAAGGAATATTATTGAATCATTGTTATTTCGTTGTTAGTCGATGGAAGAGAGGAAAAAAGATGGAGGAACAGAATTGTTAAAAAAAGAAGAAAAATCCACAGCATTATCAAGAGGACTGGGGAGCACCCGAGCCTTTTTCAACAATAGTTCTCGGGGTAAATTACCACCATAAATCAATTTGTTGTATGACACAGTTGTCGCTAAATCATGGGTAGAGAAGAGATGCCGGTTTTTCGATGCTCGGCAATTAAGCATATTCTCACACAAGCTCACTCGAAACGATCAACAACAACATTCACTGCCTTTCCTCAATATCGTCCATCATTGCGTTATGATGCCCGTGGTGTGTGCGTGAGCGTGTCTATTTGCGTATTTTAAATTATTTTGATTGAGCTGAAAATTACGGGCGACTCACTACGAGCGCAACCGGACGCTTCGTAGCGAGCAAATAAGACGGTAAAGTTATCATAAAAGAAGCATAATTGACCTGTTTAGCCAGCTGGCAGGCTTTGTCGGGAGAGTTTAGGATCTCGTAATAGAAGACAGAAAAATTGAGCGCCAGTCCCAACCGGATAGGATGTGTTGGCTGCATTTTGCCTTTACTAATTTCAAAGGCATCCTGGTAAGCGGCTTGGGAATCGTCGACTACGGCTGTTGTGTGCCGCGGGGTTTCGAATTATTCGTTCGATTTCAGCAAGGATGGTGCGGTACATGATGGCACACGCGATGTTATGTAAACATGACCGTGGCGCGACGTCGGGTTTGTAGAGATTGAATGAAAAAAAAAATCGAGATAGAGATAAAGATGTGCGAATGTAATTAGTAATGTTCCTTTGTGCTTATGATAACACAAACAAGTCTGCGGAAAAAGGACGGACAGAGGCAACGGGAAAAGGCAAAACAGAATGGAGTGGGCTCACTTCTTATCGAAACTATTCTCCACGTTGAGGCGGAGGGAAAGGTGGAGGGATGGATTTGGAGTGCGGGAAGAAGGACGTATTAGAGGGCAATTAGTTTGTTTGGGACACATTATAATGCAAACAGATACACAGCAGCATCTTGGGTTGAAATGGGAAACCGAGTTGACTTACTGTGGCGGGTCTCGCCGGTGGCTACTTCAGCTAGGTATCTGTAGTAGTCTCCCTTCATTTTGAGGTAAAACACCTTGCTTTCTGGATTACTGGCTTTGGGAATTAAGAATTTGTCCAGCAGACCCTGCAAACACGTGGAAACACAAACAAGATACGTAACGTGTTAGACGAAGCTGAACAGCGGATAATCTTTCGCTCCGTTTACTTACCAGCACTTCGTAGCAGATTTCCCTCAGTTCCTTCTCGACTCGTTCTCGGTACTCTCGTGCCAGTTGTTGTTTGCGGGCAGAGGATTCGGTTTTCTGTTCGATTGATGATATTACTCGCCATGACGATCTGTTGGGTTCAAGGTAGAAAAATATTGCTTCAGCAAGGGCTATGCTTTCTCCTAAATTTGCTCATCGCTTACCTTCGGGCGCCAACGACGTTCTTGTAAGCAACGGAGAGTAGGTTCCTTTCTTCGTTTGACAATTCGACGCCGGTTTCTGTTACTGATTTCATTGCCTGTGCCATATCATCATATCTGTGAATAATTGCAAACAGAAGAAGGACAAGAGATAAGCACCTATCCGCCTTCCTCCATGCAGCAGTTTCTTTGGATCATACCGTTCAGATTGTTCGGCTAATTTTGCCTTCTGAACTAGCTCTTCCTTGTCGACGGTAGACATGTTGAGTGTTGTTCTTGATTTGCCTTTTTTCCGCTAGCTTAAAACGAGAGAATCTTCCTGCAGATAAAGAAGTGACAACAGCATAAACATAAAATTAGCACAATGAAGAATGATTTCGCTTTTGGATGAATACTACAACTAACGTTAACTATTGTTCAGTGAATAAAATTGAGTTGAAATAAACGCAGCCTGCTTGGAATAGATTATTCGTGATTGAAGTTGCCTTCCTGATTCCGTTTCCTACGGCAACGGAACGAATACTGCTGGGTTTCACTGGCAAGATGAATAGTACCGCAGTAATCGACCACTGACCTGACCTGGCCAGCAGCTAGAGCTACCACACCTTGCGACCGACCGTACCGGCACGGAGAGGATTAAAGGTTTCACAGACAGGCCTGGTATTGATCCGATGAGGACGTAATCACAACTGTATTAACATCGCGCTCTTTCGGTTGTTCAACTAGCCTACTTTCTCTCGCATCGAATGCACATGACAAGTCGGAACGAAACTCTCCAAAGATTAGGTTATAGTGCCAGATCGATAAGTTCACCGGTATGCGGTCTTGCTATCCACAATCGGCGCCACCCCATGAAAGACATAACTAGACGCAATGGGTATTTTCGAATTTCATCGCCTGACTAATGGCACTCCGGTGGTGTTCACGTAAAAATAACCATGGATATGGGGGCATTGATCCTTTGAGAGTGTGCATTAAATATCCACAGTATTGATTGGGTTTAAGGGGCGTTGATAAATTTAACGAATGTGTGCTGCATTACTCAGCTGAAGTAGTATCGTCGTCGACGAACACATTTTCTGCATCAACCAGAAGAAAGGCCGCCGCATTCCACAGCATGAAGCATACAATTTCTCCCAGTGACTACTTACTCACTCTTCAAACGCCGCTCGAAGGCATCCAGTAATCCAAGATCTTTAACAAATACACACACTCGAGCGTGATCGATCCCTTGGATCACTCAAACACATATACAAACCACATAACATAGCTGGCTCGAGATGCACATACATAAAATGAAAAAAAAAGTTTCACGTTTCCCCGACGGCTTCTTGATGACGTAATCCTTGGACGTCAGGAAGATGCGGCAATAACCAATAGTTCTTTTTGGATGAGAGTGGCTGCAAGATGAGACACTAACGGGACATGCGAGAAGAGCAAGACACCGAAGAGCGGATGATGGACAGGCCGTCTGTGGGGTAGAGGAATCCGTGGAGCATACAAGGCATACATAAAGAACGGCGATATTTCTTTATGATGTTTTATCCAGATACCGTCTTCAAACGGAGGCAACTCCGGAGAAAACACTAAAAACGCACACACTAACGTTATACGCACTTGCCACTCTTCCCAAACCCGGTGGACGGCATGGACATGGCTTTCGATTGGAAAAATAAACCCCAGAAAAGAAGGTAGAAAATTTTCAAACGATTCTCAAGGGAAGGGATGGAATAACAGCACGCGCTCCCCGCGTCCTCATGCCGCCCGTTGGCGTCCGAGATTGCGTCATTGCTTATTTTACCGATATTGAGAATAACGAAAATAACATTTTCCTCCGACCGACGAAGGAAGGCGAGGGGCCTAGGTGCGGGTTGAAAATGTTATTCACCTCGATCTAATTTTCCGCAATCAGAAAGTAGAACCTCCTCCCCACTCGCACTGTGTTTTTCCAGTTGTCAGCCGAATTTGTCACGAAGGCCGCACAATCTTACTAGAGATAAATGATCAACACACAACTGGGGCTCAGTTTTGCCTCTTATCCAAAGATTGTATGTCGCCCGACGTGGTGACACGAACCGACTAACCGTCGTCTACCACAGTGTGGCAGTGACGACCGCCGCTTCAACCGGACCACTGGAACCATGAGTCACCACCCCGGGGTAAGAGTAGCTGCTGGAGATCTTTGGATGTGTGCTGCTGCTCCATTGCCTTCTAGTGAGGAGGGGCAGCAAGATGTGGGAGGAGGTGTAAGGGAGACAATTACGACCAAGTTGAGTGTTATATGAACACCGAAAAGGCGTCGCCGTTCAATGTCGCACGCACGCGGTCCGCATGCCCATTATCCGCCGTCTGCAAGATGCAGGCGTGCACAAACCTCATGGCATCTGATTTAGCACAACTGCAGACATACCGGGACAATAGACGAGCGGAATTTCGACCAGACAGATCAATACTATACGGGCCAGCAGTAAACTGACGGAAAAACTAATATAAATTGACCATCATGTTTGATTAGGAGCCATGGTTTATGCTAAACCTAAGGACCGAACTAACGACTCTGAAAATCTGGGAGCATTGTCCAACGGACACAACCAGTTCTCATGAGGTGCTTTTCATAAAAATTGGAACCGTTGATGGTCAACCACGAGATTTTCCCCCATACAGCTCCAACAGCCTTACTACATTTCTTCTTGCATTTTCCACCGAACAAGGTTTATGTCAGGATATGTTAAATGGCCCCTTTTCCGTCTCCTTCCGTATGCAGGACACCCCCCGCACATACAGGTAAAAAGTGGCTTCTCTCACACAAACATTCACACACAAACACCCAAGCATTGTATCGCTCTTTTCTCTCGCTCTTAGTCCTTCGAGACATGCACAACATGTAGAATACAACATTGGCGTTTTCTCATAATGATCTCCAATCGACTACTCAGCTGAGCAGCTCGTCGGTGTGGCTGCTCCACACAGCTCCTGGATGTTATCTAAAGCTGGCATTCTGGTGTGTGGTGAGGGGATGACGACGATGATGATGTGAAGAAAAACGGAAAAATCAATATCGACGAAAACACGCAGAATCGATCCGACGCCCATTATTGCGAAGGATTTTTCCACTACCACGTCCCTTGGCGTCGAAAAATGTTATGAAATTCGAACGGTTTAACGTTCATCGTCCGAGAAGGCGTAGTCTCTGGGACTTTTCTTCAGTGACATCGCATCGCAAAATAAGGCAATAATCCTTGCAATGTTTAACAAATTAGAAATCACTGGTAATCCGAATAGTTCAAATTGTCCGATGTACTAAAATAACATTACTCCCTTTTCCTTCGCCTTGCATTTGCATCCGTGCTCGGTACAACCACATTCAAACATACACAGCACCAACTCAGACTGCACTATCCCATCAATCATTTTTCACCAAATCCACACAGATTGCATTCAAGAGAAGAAAAAAGCAAATTATCGATTTTTTTTTCGCATTTGTGCTAGTGAAAATTAATGCAGTTTTTCACCCGGCATCGTCTTTTATTACCACTCTCCCCACCCAGCTTTGGTTGAATACTCCCCGCTACGCCATCATATGACGGGCGGGCAAGTGAAAATTGAACATGAGAAGCAGGAAAACGACTTTTGGCTAAGATCCGCCAAACAAGAACCGAACGCCGCACGCACGTACGCACGAGATCTTTTCTTTTTTCAGCCCCACCACGTCCTCCCCGTGTTTTTCCACCCCGTCTTTGGCCGGGGAAGTGTGTGGATTGGTGTGTTGGAATTTTAAACGTTCTTAGAACACACGCCATGAGGAAGGAAAGTTGGTTGTGTGAGCGTGCGGTCGTCGGTCGGTCCGCGGTTTGTGACTTTTGCGTCTATAAAAAAGTATGAACCAGCGTCATTAAATTTATCGCGTTCAATTCAATCCGTGGCGGATGAGTAACGGCAGGGCATGGGGAGGGGGTTGGCTGTGCGCGGTGCAGGCCGTACAAAAAAAAACCCCTGAAACATTTCGCGGAAATTAAAAGGAAAAAACGATGAATTTTCCGTCGACGGCGAATGGGAAAGTTTTTCGCGTCGATTTCGACGTCTTCGGCGCTCTCGGCGGGCGGCAGGAAGGAAGGAAAAACGAGGTTTTTCACGTAGAATTGGAAACCTACGATTCGTGTTTCTGTTGGTGAAACGGTTTTTCACACACCCAACCACCGAAAAATGAACTACTCTCTCTCTAACTACACACTATACAGAGGCCACGCACCAGACGGCAGCGCGCAGAACGAACACGCGTCGTGAAAAGCTCGCACGAACTCCGGGACTGACTCTGGGCTCGGTGTCCCCGTGCGTTCTTGCTGGCCGTTTTCAAAAATACCGACAATGGCGACCGCTCGGTGTGGCCGGAGGATTCACTCTTTCTCTCTCTCCCGCTCATCTGCCGACGATCCGGCGATATCCGCGGGCGCTACGGGACACCATTCTCTTCTCATTTTCCTTCCCAAATTGCTGCTGGTAGAGAAAATAGGAAAAACGGAAAGATCCGCCGCTCCACAACTGTCCCCCGTGCACCATTTCAAGGTTTGCCTACGGGAGCGGGGGATTGATGAAGGGTAGGTGGGACGCGAGGGGACACGAACAACTGCACATACACACCTCGTCCAAGTGAAGGTTTGGTGTTAGGGAGAGTGCTTTTTATGGCACGCGCGTGCGCAGCATCTCGCGGTAGAAAATCGCACCCCGCGAGCGGTGGAAACTCTGGGAGCGCCAAACACCCGTGTCGAATCCAACAACCCTGGCCCACGAGCAGAACCAGCAGCGTGTGGAAGATCGATCTCCACATCTGTTGGGAATGAAAAGGAGAACTCGAACATACCCAACAAGCATGGCTAGGGAACCTTTTCCGGTTTGTGGAGAATACTCCGCAACACTACCAAAATTTGGCTTAGGACTGAAGGACTCCAAGAGAATCCTCAACTCCAATCAGCATGTGCACACGCACAAGATGGAGTTTAAGTTTGAAATTTGTTTGATCATTCGAGTAAAACAAGATCATCCGCGCATATCATGCAAGTGGAGTCTAAGAATATGAGTGAATAAACATCCCCAAAAGGACTGGCAGCCGGCCGACGGAAAAGGATAACCAACACACACATACGCACATCACTTCATTGCGCCGGCGCAGCGACTCCTCGTTGTCCTCCAGCGTACCCCATCCACCTGCTGCTCTTCGGTGGAAAACCCTTTTCCATTCCAGCCGAGACTACTAATATCTCTTTTTTGCCCTCCCTTTCTCTCTGCTCTCTCGTGCTAGCTTTTCCTTCCGCTGACTCCTACATTAGTGCGGCATTATGCTGCTTAATTTTTCTTCCATCTTTCACACTGCATACACATATTTTTGGTTGGCAGAAATTCTTTGGAGGAAGAAAATGGGTCATTTTCCCCCAATGCCTTTGGCTTGTGAAACAGTGAATACTTATTTCCCTAAGGTGGTAAACACACATACACACACGTACGTAGCCAGCCACAGCACACACCCCATTGTCTGTTTCTCGCCTGCCCACTGCGGAACGCCTTTTTATCCGTTTTTCCGGGCGATACTTTTTATTCCTCGGAAAGGATCCGCAATCATTATGAGGACCTAAGTCAACATGGTTCGCAAAAGACGGGAGAGGGGGGGAAAAACCTCCCAAGACAGGGGGTTGGGCTGTTTCTGGTACGATGTCCTGTCGAACCGCCGCAAGCATTCGCCCGGTTGATGAAGTATCTATCCATACCCTCCCGGTTAGCAACAATTTGCGCTAGTGTTTCATTTTCCTATTTGCAAGGATATTCCCCACGGGAGACTCCTCTCTACAGAGCCGTTTCCATATGTTTCTTTTTTGGGCCAGTTCCTTTCTGTTTGTCCCCATTTCTTACACAATCACGTGTCCCGGAAAGCCATTTTCACAATGAGAGAAAAAAGGCGGACGAAACAATGCCAACCGGCGCAGCAGCGCCCACAAGAGCCCACGCTTGCTTCCTATTTATAGCGAAAGAAAGCTTCGTTAAAAATTCAATGGCTACTCTGTTTGCAATAAACTTCGCTGCGAAGACACTTCCAGATGGAAGTGAAATACAAGAAGAGGATAATGAGCGTGAGAATGCACTCCAAGAGGCTGTAGTTCCGGGCCAAAGAACCTGCAACGAAAACAGGCGTAGAGTGGTAGGAAATGGAAATGTATGCTGTTATTTCTTGGCATACTTTTCCAGAAGAAAAAGCGTCAAACTAAGAATGTTCTATTTTCATACGTTCATCATAACATGCGCAAAAGAGCTCATTAAACAACGATGAGGATGACGAAGTAGGGACACGTCAGTTACATTAAATGGAAATATGAAATCTTATCCCTAACGAAGTGTCGCCTGGGATGATCTTTCCCACCCCATCGTGTGTGTGTGTGTGTGTATGTGAGCGCGAAAGCCATTTATCACGTGCATGGGCATGGCCCTCGTGCACGGAGGGGGACAACTCTTATCCAATAAGATGGCGTTGTGTCGTTACGAACCTCCGGTCCGGAGAGATGGTGTGGTTGGAAGCAGTTCAACCCAGAATCCCCATACCCCTTTTCCCACCTCCTTCCCAGTGCTCGATGAGCACTCGCGTTTGATTACCGATGCCGTCAGCGGAGATTATGCAATGCCGCACAAACAAACACGAAAGTGTCTCTGTGGGCAATCGAGCAATCAGCAGCAGGTTGGTCGGCGCAAGGTCTCGACAAGTTGGAGGCGAGCAAAGGGTACATCAAAAACACCTTGTTGTGATGTATCGTGGAGTACCACCAAAGCCTATCCAAACTATTCGTCTTATCACAATTGATGTGATACGCGCGCTTCGTGGGAGATTACTCGAGGAAGGATTTTTTCCGAAGCAATGTTTACGGAGTTTGCTTCCAGAGATCTACAAAGGCCAGAAGGTTCAGTGCCATCCAGTTTCGTTCCAAAAGCATATTTACTACTTCTTCTATTTTCAACACTGCTATGGAGGCTCCTTCTATCTTCAGCATGTGCGTAGTTAGCGATGGGCACATTGCCTGCCCTACTAGTGACGCACGTCTTATCTGGAGCTCGTAAATGGATTGGTCATCTAAGGTAGTTGAAAAAGCCGATGGGTATACGAGCGAGGAAAAGATGGTGTTAGTAGATAAAGGCGTCTTATCTGGAAACCCGCCTTCTACTATCGAATTTAACATCTTGTTCATCATATGAAACTTTACATTCACCGCACGATCGACGATGGACGATTAAAACGATTGGTTACGGTGTTCGCCTTCCTTCTCCAGACGACTGCGCAAAGCAATTCAATTCCTAGACGACTTTAAATCCACCTATGAAATATGGCGCAAATGGCGACGTTGGCTCCAATTATCATAGCAATGCTGGAATAACAGCCTTCTCCTTATGAAAACATCCACCACATCCGTCCACTCCTGTGGCACAGGGCCACCATCGTTGTCGTACACCTGTGCGCATCTGTTATCTTTGCTATCTTCCTAGTTTAACGTGTGTCCCTCGTGGCCACCATTCCCTCCGGACACGGGCGTGTCCCGGACCACACTCCCAAGTGCCCGAAATGCCGCACCGGCTCAAGGCCAGTGTCGCGTGCGCCGTATATCCAGTTCTGGGAGCTTTGGGGCCGGATGGGACACAACCGCCGAATATGCGCCTGCCTTTCGCCAGCCAGTGGCAATTGTTTCATAATAAAATTGAGTGCGCTCCACGCCAACCTCGCCTTTCCCAACAGCGGCCACTAACCAATTAATTCTCCGGCTCGCGTAATTCTATCGGACTCCATCTCTTTCCCTCTTCCTCCTCCAAAGCCACCGGGAGGCGCACGCCATGCATCCGTTTCCTTTCTAATGGCAGCCACCCTTAAGAAGGGTGGGGTGGGTGGTGAGGGGGATGATATCAGTATGTTTGCGTGCACTTGTTTGCCTTATTTTTTCCACTGTTTTTTTTTTTGCTAGCGCCTCCACTAGTCCACCTTCGGAATCGAATTAGCCTTGAAAACGTTCTACCCATTATTCAAATACACGCTTCGCGCGGATCAATACCTATACAACAAATGCGCACAACACACCAGCTACAAAAATGCCTTGCCACCCCATTTATCTCGTGCGCTCCTGCTTCTGCCTTCACGTCGGTGGCGGACGGAGTTTCTCTTTCTTTCCCGAGGGGCGGTTATGTGCGGGGCAGCATTTCGACAAGTCGCCCCCTCAAAGTCGCGCACGAGCCACATAGGCACACACACAAACACCACCCACCCCGTTTAGGGCGAGGACCATCCCTTGGCGTTGCCCCCAGCAGTAAGAACGAAAAAGAAAATGGATGTGACATAAAGTGCATTGGAAAGAGAGGGAGGTACTGCAACGTTCGCACGAACGAGATGGGAGGTATTCCACCCCACCGTCGCGTCGGCGGAAAGTGACAATTGAAAAGGAAAATGGGTCTCTCCACAAACATCCTTTGCGTCAAAGGCAGAAATGGGGTGGGCGGTTGGAGCAGGTTTGGTCTTGGGGTAGCGCGGATATGGTGACGCGCACATTCCATCCCAACATGGTCCATGTGCCCGTACATTCATTGGTGGTGCGCTGATGTATGTTGGGCGTGCGTGTGGATGTGTGTCTGCCGTGGTTAGAGTTAGAGTTTCCGTCTTCGTTCGGGGCCGGAAACTGCGGAACCACACGCAATTGCCGGGAGCTGGAACCCAGTTTAGTCAGCATTTTCCTCCGTTGCTTTCCGAGACATTGCTGTCTAGCGCTTGTCTCCAGGGTGCGCACAGGTGTACACGGGGTGGACACCGACCCGAGTGAAGATACCTAATGACTTCCCGCTTTGGCGGCTTCCACCCATTCGTGCGCTTGCTCGCTCTGTCCTATGCGGATTGCAGCGGGTAAGAAAATTCTAGAAAATCCTACCCATCCGAGATGGGATTGCGAACGCGCGCAGCGCTCTACACACTCTGTTGCCATGGGAAAGCGGGATAGGGAACGATGGATGGAAGAAGCATGCGTACTTGTTAGTCATGCTCTCGGCCACTCTGCGCCCCGTCCCCGGCCAGTATGTGCCGGATGTGGCGGCGCTCGTGGCATAAGAGAAAAGCGGAAAATGGGCCGCGGCAGAGTCCACATCGGGGACACACTGCATGTGGGGAGCGAAAGGCAGATGAACGACCTCCACACCTCATCGAATGACATCCCCTCGCGCGCGGCTTTCACCCGGCGCCAACCGCTCTCTCCATCGATTATCGAATGCTAGTTGATTTCTTTTTTTCCCGCGGTTCACTAACGGTTCATAAATTGCGTATAACGTTTTTCTAATGTTGAATGTCTCTGATAATACGCCTATACATGCTGGTAGTGGTGATCATTTCTTATGCTAGAGCCGTTACGTTCTTCTAATTCTTCTTCGTGTCACATCTTACAAGGTTTATGTATAGGCACTCGTGCACACATGCACACAGACACAACACACACACGCCAACACGCACGAAACGCACGGAAGATGAAAGTCGATAGGATACGCATACACTTTAACGCAGATCACGCGAATTCCTCAGACGACTGGCTCGTTCTTTTGGCAGGGGGTTGAAAAGGGGATGAAGGATGCAAAGGGCAATGACAAAATCGCTGGAAAAGGCGATCAAGATGACGGGAAGACGGAGAAACTACATAAATCAATTATCCCTGTCAAACTCACACTTGCTCTAGGAACGGGACTTCCGCTCCAATATGCCTGACAGGCCGACAGGGGGTGCGTTTTTCCTTCCAAGTTAAATCGAACCAGGAATCAACCCTCAAATGCACAGCCGACCGAAGGGAAAGAAAACCTAGCCAATTAACCAACAACAGGCGTAAAGCTGCCTACTTTAACGGTTTTGCTCCAACCGGCTTCCAAGACTTCCTGTCCGTCTTTGAACGTTTCGATTCGCCTTCGTCGCCGTTGAACTCTCTGTCTCAAAATGGCTGCCTGAACATACACACAGGCACCATGGTACAGGGGTGGCGGATGCGTCACACCGCCGGGTAAAAAATTCCGCCCGGATTCTCGCTTCCGTTTTTCATGCACCCCTAAAATGGGGTAACCCACCCTTAAGCGGCCAACCTTCGGTCGCTGGAGGTAGCTGGCAGTTAGCTCTAGCTGTTTTACTTACTTTTGGTAAGAAGGGGCACTAGTTACAGTACAAAATAATGGCACACACTACTTTTTACACGAACTTGACTCGGGAAATCAATCGACGACGTACTGACCAAGGTTCCCGGCGCAAAGCGGTACTTTTTTTTCTGTGAGTATTGCTTCGCTACATTAACCGTGCTTCTTATTGCTTCGGTCGAGAAACCTCGGTAGCATATTTGACGGACCTAGTACCTAGGTTCGAATCGTTTCAGGTATTGAAACTTGCAGCTGTCGAGGCGTTCCAATGGAGTTTAAAATAAATCAAATCTGATAGGAATCCCAAACAAATCATATCTGATTTGAATCCTAAATCAATCAAATGTTTAGAATCCGACAAATGGGATATAAATCTTCCTCTAGGGATCGAATCCTTGAGTCTTTTGAATGCCAACACTACTCGCAGCTGTCAAAGGCGTTTGACGGCCATTGTCACATGGTGAAGCGGCGTTTGTGATTTTGTAAACAGTGTAACACGTTTTTCGTATTCCAAGTTCTTTTGAGCTACATTACCCACAGTCGCGATGCCGAGATCTAAAAGAGATAAAAAGGGTGAGTTTCTAACATGCTTTTGCTCCACCCGCCGTTGTATATAATGTGTTATCGATGTGTTCTTTTAGTGTCCCTTACCAAGACGGACCGCAAGGGTCTTTCGAACAAACAACAGATCATTGAAGAAATACAACAATGCCGCGATAAGTATGACAACATTTTCCTGTTTTCGGTGCAAAACATGCGCAACAGCAAGCTCAAGGAAGTGCGGGCGGAATGGAAAAAGTCCCGGTTCTTTTTCGGCAAGAATCGCGTCATGCAGTTGGGCCTGAAGCTGATTAGCGAGGTTGACGAAATGACCGAGCTGGAAGCCGGCATGGAGCAGTTGCGCGAACAAATGATCGGCCAGTGCGGATTGCTGTTCACGTCGGAGAAAAAGAAAACCGTCCTCGATTGGTTTAACTCGTACTCTGCCGAAGAGTACGCTCGCAGTGGATTCCGAGCGACGGAAACGGTCGAACTGAAAGAAGGCCCGTTGGAGGAGTTTTCCCACGCAATCGAGCCGCATCTCCGTTCACTAGGTTTGCCTACCAAGCTGAACCGTGGCGTTGTGACACTGTACAAAGACTACACCGTGTGCGTGAAGGGAAAAGTGTTGACTCCGGAGCAGGCGAGGATTCTAAAGTTGATTGGCAAACCGATGGCCAAGTTTAAGCTGGTGATAAACTGTGCGCTAACGAAAAAGCACGGGTTTGAAATAATCAACAAACGGGACATCGAGGTTACGAAGAAGACTAAAAAGTCGACGAAGTATAAGAAGGCCAAGAAAACAGCAGAAGCCATGAGCGATGATGAAGATGAGGATGACGATGATGAAGAAATGGAGCTAGATGATGATGATGATGATGAGGAAGATGATGAGGACGACGACGAGGATGAAGCGTAGTGCTCTTAAAAGGTGTACAAAATAAAAAAAACTTAGCTTAAAAGCTAACCCAATTTCCAAGTGAGTCATTTTCGGTTGATTTTATAGGTGAAGGAACATTGATAATTTTATTAAGTGACTTCAACTAACATTATTCGATGTTGGTTGATTCGATTCGATCATTCTTTATTGAACTAATCACTAAAATAAATAAGAATCTACATTTATTACAGACTAACGACACACTCACACAAATCGTTTTTTTTTTCGATCGGAAACCCCGCTCAGTTAGTTGTTGGCTGCGGATTTACTCGTTCCGCTTAGTTTAGTTTGTCTTTTCGCTTCCGCTTGTCGTCCTCGGTCTTTATGCAGCGTCCTCGGTAGCAAATCTCCGTCTCGTGCGTGATACCATTCGAAACGGACGTTGGAATGACGAGCGAACCCATCGGATTGACTGCTGGCGGATCGGCTGTAACGGGCACGAAGAGTGTCTCACTCGGTGTCATGTCCGTTGTAGGCGCTAGCTCATCGTTCTCGGACGACGGTTCGTCCGTGGCACGGAAGAAGTCTCCTTCCTCTTCGATTACATCATCCACTTCCCCCGGCGGCGTATCACCGTCGACCACTTCCTCCGTCTCGGAATCGTTCTCTACCACCTTGTAGTAATCGGAAACCATCTTTTTCACCTGTTCGAAAGAACTACTCGCTGGTGGTGTCTTATCATTGTCTTTTTTCTCTTCCGAAGAGTCCGTTAGTTCCTCCTCGAAGGCAGGTTCGACGGTAACTGCGCTTACCGTGGTGACCTCGGCACGATCCTGCTGTGGCGGTGGATTCGTCGATGTTTGCTCTAAACTTGCCAACGTCGGAACTTCTTCCGTCGGCTTTGACGTAGTGCTTACACTGTCGCTCAATGGTCCAACCGTGGTGCTAGCATTTTCTACCGATGGCAAAACGGTAACCAGATCCTCAGAATCCGTTTCCTCAGTTTCCGTTTCATGCTTGGAACCATCCTCTTGCGGTGCTAGGGTCGATTCCTCTTGGGCCGTATTTTCTACCTCTTCTTCGTGATGCAATTTACTAACGGTTTTTGGCGAAGCATTTTTACCCGAAAGTATCGCCTGATCGATCTGCTTCACCGACTCACCGTAGTGAGGAGCCTGGCCATTGTAAACCTGTGCCGCATGGTTAATATGTTGCGATTCGGCCGTTTCGAATGAATCGACCACCTTCGATCGGCCCCGCTTACGTAGGAAGTTGTTGCGGAAATTGACTGGCCTCCGTTGGTCCACGTCGCTTGTCTGGCGCTGCTTTTCGTCCGTTACCGTTTTCTTCTGACTGTTATCGTCGATAAAATCCTTCATGACATCATTCAACAGGTCGGCAAACGAGGGAACACTGGGTGAGAAAAGAAGAAATGTTATACTATACGTCTCCAGTAGACCAGGTCCCCATCCCCCTCCGTTTATACCTATTTTCCGTGCTGTCCTCAGTCTGTGTCTCCTGTTGAGTTCCTTCCTTTTGGCCGTAGTTCGACGAAACATTCATGAAATACATTTCGGCTTCCCGGGCGGCCGTTACGATTTCCGGTTCCGGTTCGGTCGATACGTTCTCTTGCTCGAGATCGCCGACTCCGCGTCCCTCCGTCTTCAGCACGGGCTGGAAGGAGTTCTGGTTCAACTTGGTCGACCACTGCGACTCTTGTGGTTGTAGATTGAATCGGGTGCGTTCACGGATCCGGAAACGTGGTCCACTGCTGCTTGCCGGTGCTGGTTGTTGGGTGGTTGTCGGTGCCGCCGTTTGCTGTCATGTGTGAGGAAAAGGTGAGAGTGAACAGAAAAATCGTTTTCAAGCCAGATGTCCACCTTACCTCTTGCTGTCTGGAACGAGCGGTGGGTGAGATGCGACGCAGACTGTTGCCTCTTCCAAAAGCTCGCGTCACCGGAGCCTCCGGAGAGGCGGTTGTAGCGGCGACCGTTGGTTCCGTAGTGGTCGTTGGACGACGTGTACGTCCTCGTAGAATGTCTTGTCGGTTTTTGGTACGCACCTGCAAGTAAATACGTCTAGCATTAGCACCGTTTCAACGGATTCCACATTTAACCAAAGACTTACGGTATAAGTTCCTTGCGTCGACTGTTGTTGATCGTAATTGTTTCCGGCCGGTGTGGTCGGCGATGTCGGTGCGACGGTAGTGGTGGCGTACAGACGCGACGGACGTCTTACGAAAGCCGGTCGGCGGCCTGATGTCCGCGAACCAACTGCCGCTGGTTCCGGCGTGGTAGTGCGAACGGTTGTCGTCTGTTCGGTTGTCGTACGCGAGTAGTAGTTTTGTTGAGGATCACGCTGTCGGGAAACGAGTCCCGGTCGACGGGGGCGGGGAGTGATTTCTACCTTCTTTAGTTCCATCGGTTCATCGACCGGTTGACCGTAGGCGGTGGTAAGCTTTTCTTCGCTTTCCGTCACTGGTTGATACTGTGGAGGGGCTACTGGTGCTTCGGTCGCCACGTTTTGCGAACGTAGTGGGATCACGGATTGTTCCGGATCGCGAGCCAACGGGATTACTTCCTGCGAGCGAATGTACTCCTCCTGTCCTCCTCGGGCCGACGAGTAGTCCTCCGGTTGCTGCGCACGTTGACTCGAGACGGAGGGAACGAAGTAATTGGTCGTTTGCGGAGGGAGTACCGTGGTAACTACCGCTTCCGGTTCGTAGTATTCCGAGTACTTGCGCGTCACTTGCTGGAGGTCGGCCTCAAGTGGAGGCTCGTTAGCAAGAGTGGTCGCAAGCAGCCGTTCCGTTTGATCCTCGTAAACTTCGCGGAAGTTCAGCGTGGTCGATGGAGTGGTCGCGCTGGTCGTCGTCGAAGCGGGCGTCGTAGTCACGGGGAGACTTTGAGATTGCGGGCGTATGACGGGATAGTTTTGCTTCAGCACGTCCCGCTGATAGTCCAGATTCTCCACCTCCTTCAGTGGGCCACGGGGAGTCGTCGAACGACTGCGGCTACGTCCGCGTGATGCCGCCCGTTCCTCGTTGTTGGGAACGTAACGCGATCGGGATCGAGAAATGGGTGCTC
The DNA here is from genome assembly GCA_000441895.2 of Anopheles sinensis. NCBI lineage: Eukaryota > Metazoa > Arthropoda > Insecta > Diptera > Culicidae > Anopheles > Anopheles sinensis. The sequence goes on along the minus strand of KE524785.1, from coordinate 773,643 downwards.
GGGTGGAACTGGAAGATTGTTCATTGGGTGCTCCGGCTCCGGTGGGTGGTGATGTGGTCGTGCGAGAGGGATGTGGTCGACGTCCGCGCTGCACTGGTCTGCGGGTGGTTGTAGCTTGCTCAATATCGTAGGAATCTTGGGTCGTCGTACGATGCAGTTGCTTGCGGAAATGGGGAGCTCTTGTGTTACTGCTCGACGAAGTCGACGTTGTGGCCGGCGTTGCCTGACGGTCGCCGGTTTTGAGAGGCCATTGATCGTCCATAAGCGCGTTCACCAGACCCGGCAGGTTGGCACTGATTGGGGGCAACTCCGAGGGAATGCTGTACTGCTGCTGGCCGGTGGTTCCTTGCGATGGATCCACCGTAACCGTCGTCGGTTCGCTCGTTGTGATCACTTCCACCGAGTAGCGGGGAGACTCGTTGAAGCTGGAGTCCGTCTCGTACGTGTACTTGTTGCGATAGCTTGCGCCGGTCGTCCCGACGGTGGTCGGGTAGCTGGGATTTTCGTACTTCGGTTCACGCTCGTAGAATTTACTCTTCTGCTCGAACTCCCGGAAGAATAGGTCTTGCGTCGTCAGCGTGGCCGGCGTTGTTGCCGCAGCCGTCGACGAGGGACTGTAGTAGGTGCTAACAAACTTGGGCCTGTTTGCTCCGGAGTCTTCGTTGATGGCTGCCGCCGCTTGGTAGTAGTTGTTGCGAATGACCTGCCGATCCGCGTCTCCCGGAAGGTTCGTCGTGATCGTCGTCTTGATCATCTCGTCCTCGTGCTGCTGCTGTTGCGGAGACCGGCTGAAGAAGTCCAGGAACCCGTTATCGACGACCGAGGTCGAGCTAGGTCGCGTCGGGGCAGTTGGCTTTACCGAGTCGACGAGTTTGAACTTGTGCACGAAATGTCCCTGCTGAGAGGGCGTTTCGACGGCTTCGTTGGGTGACGCGGCCGTCGTCTGCTGCTGGTATGGACGACGACTGCGGAAGTTTTCCTCACGGAAGTGAGTTCGCATGCGTTCCGCTTCGAAGTGCAGTTGCGCCGTGGTCGGTCGCTCGGTCGTCGTTGTTGTGCCGAATGTCGTCGTCGTTGCTGGTTCGGGTTCATCCTCCTCCACCGGATAGAACGAGGGTGGAATCTTCTGGTTCGGCATAGGTTTGAAGTCAAACTGGCGTGTGCTACCGTACGAACGGACCGGGTAGTTTGGCGTGGTCGGGGGAGTTGTCGTTGGCTTCCTGGTTTTGGCGAGATTGAAGTACTCTTCGTTGACCGCATGCCGGCTCGGTGGAGGTCCGTTGAAGCCAGAAGTGTACTGCGGCACGGAACGATCGTTTGACGAGGTTGGTTTACCCGTTGGGGACGTATAGTGGTCCGCATCGTAGATCGGCTTTCCGGAGGAACCTAGCGTAATGGAGGGTGCCTTAGTCGTTGTGGTGTCGGCAAAGTTCAACGTTGATGGCGTGTAGTACTGCACGTTGCTCTGAGCCGTAGGGCGCGTATAGAAGGGGCCATTTTCGAGCGAATTACTGCTGCTACTCTGACGAACCACGATGGAGCCAACGTGCGGTGGTGGTAGCGAGATCTTGGTATACCCACTTGGGGTCTTGTAACTGAGCGGTGCGACGAAGAAGGGTAGATCTTCGATCTTACGATTCGACCGATTCGATGACAGGTCCACGCTGGACAGATAGGGCAAATCAAAGCGTGAGTAGCTCTTCGGGGGCGCAAGTCCGGACGGACCGATGAACACCTTGGGCGAGTTTTTACCGACCGAATCCAACACCGCAATCTCGTTGATGTTCTTCAATCCCCCGAGGGCTTCGTTTGTGGACAGTTTGCTCTGCCGAGGGTCATCGTTGTACAGGAAGAGGGCTAGTGGAGGTTGGTTTGGTTTCGGTTTCGGCGAAGGACTCAACGATGAGCGTGACACCGAGCTATCCAACGAGCTCGAAGTTGGGAAGCGAGACGATGATGGAGGGAACGTGGCTGCACTCGTACGAGGAGGTGGTGGCTTTGGAGTTGTGGTGGTAGTAGCCGCGGAGGTGTAAAAGTCGTTGATTATCGACGGACTGACCGGTTGCGGGAGCGAGTTGAACCGATTGAGTTCCTGCTTCTGGTTCTGGTTGTACAGAGTCTCAACGGGAACGTAAAGGAGCTGGACTTCCTCTTGGGACACCGCGCCACCACTCGGTGGATGTCCACCGGCCGATTGGGGTTCCTGTTGGCGGATGTGCTGGTACGAGAACGACTGTTGATCGTGCGGAGATCCCGGCTGCTTGTTGTCCTCCTGGATGAGTGCCTCCGATAGGGGCGACTTCGAGAGAAACTGCTGCTCGAAGGGATTCGTGGACGATGGTGGTGGCGGTGGCGGAGGGGGAGGTGGATGCTGAATTGTTTGACCCACGAACGGTGGCGATCCGGACCGGAAGCTGCCCAGCTGGAACGGTTGATTCTGCTCGAGTAGCTCCTGTTGCGGAGGCTGTTGAAGCAGGAATCGGTTCGACTGGGGGAACTGGTGGTTGAGGAAAGTGAAGTGGTGCTGCTGTGGTTGCGCCGTGTTGTCCAGGAACGAAGGTTGCTGTGGAGCCGTGAAGTAGTTCAGCACTCGGGCACCACTTTGACGTTCGGAGCCGGGACGAGACAACGGAATCCAGTCGTTGCCGGATACCGGTCCGCCCGTGAACTCCGTCAACTGGCGGGACCATCTTTCACCGGCTTCCGCCAGTGGGCAGCAGACACCAACAACCAACGCCACCCAGAAGGCCCTCGTTGCGGAATTCGATCGGCGTTTTTCTCTCATCGTGAAAATGCCTGTTTTTGGACGAACGAAAGGAAAAACAGGCGAATGAGTCAAACGCTGGAATTATGCTACACTTATGCTTACAATCCCAATTAATGTGCAGCCGGAGTAGTGTTGTAGAGATGTTTGCCCGGGAAAGCGTCATGTGCGCCCACTGCCTTTCTTAATTCCATGCTTCCATGGAGATGTGGACCCGTGTTCGACCGAGCTTGTCGTCATGTTCGTGCTACCCGAGCCGGAGCTTGGGTGTAGGTGTCGGTTTCCCTTTTTTTGTTGTTGTCTTCTTCCCTACGGTGGTTTTCACAGATGATTACAGATTATGCTCCACAAGAAACGAGAGGTGCATGAATCGAAAACCATAAGTAGCAGTTTGCAGTTGTGCGGAGAAAAAGTAAATAATTATCACTACTCCGACTACCGCGAGCAATTTCGATGAGCGTAAGTAGATCGTAAAATGCCGTCGAATGCACCCGTGTTGGATTATGCATCGAGCAGAGAGCTGCACGCTTCGAAAAAGTGGTTTTAGTTGAAGATGGAAATTTTTTCCTTTTTTCCTGTTATCAGTAAGCCTTTCTTTTGTACTTCGACTGACGTATGCCATGCAAGGGAAATTTCACTTTGGAAGTTGATTTTCTCTAAATTTCTCCCTTTGCATGCATTGACTTTTTTTCCACTCGAAATGGTTGCAAACCTGCAGTTGGTTACAATTTAACGAACCAAAAGTAGAAAACAACATAAATCAGAGCATTCGAATTACGTAGAAACGAATATTACGTTGCGTTGCATATCTGTGAAGGTGGCTTGAAGACGGCCTTCAGCGGAACTTTCGGTCATTTTTCACCTCCAGGAACATCCGGTTCAGAGAGATGAAAAATTTATCCCCGGTCTCCCGGCGACGGTGTGTGTTTATCTCCATTTTCGTGTGAGTGTATGTGTGAGCGAAACAGGGGCAAAAAAGCAGTTGACACCGGGTTGTGACTCCTTTAGGTATTAATTTGCCTACACAAGGAGTTCCGGTCAAACAACACTTATAACGTTGCTACCAGGTTTGTGTATGTGTGATGATGTTTGTATGTTAGTATTTATGATAAATCAAGCAGTAGCAAACCGATGGCAAGCTTTTAATTTTGTTGTCCATCTCATCACACACTATCTCACAGCCATGACGCTCTCGACTCTTGTCGTCTAGACGCAGCGAGATGGAATCCGAGAGGAACAAGCGACGGAAGCTGCGGTGGCGAGCGTCTGAAATCCGGTTTTCTGCCACCGGTCGGGAAACATGTCGTCATCGTAAACCGAACTGGCGAAGGTGAAAGTGATTGGATTGGTGCACTTGGTCGATCGATAAAAGTTACCCAGAAATAAAAGGAACCTCGGCTGAGTTGGGAACTCCAGCGGACGCCAGGGATCTGGGCTGGCGGACGTTAAAAGTTGCCTTCGACAACTCCCGAACCTTGAGGTCCTGTTTGGTCTGCAGTAAAATAACTGAATTGCCCTGAAAAATAAACCTTTCTATTAACGAGAACTACTGGTAAATAATGAAAATTGAACGGACAACTAGAACGGGCTCGATCGGTGTTTCGTTACTTCTCTGAAGTTGGTAGTAGATTTGAACGTTGAAACGAAAGTATTTTAACCAAGAAAAAATGGAGGTGACAAACATGCCAAGTGCCAAGTGAACCGTATTTTGCTCCACTTAACAATGGCACTGTCTGCTTACATTGCATACATGCTCATGTTTGCGGATGAATGGAACCGTTGGTTTGAGGGACGGTGCCGTTCGGAGGCTAGCGAACTTTTGCAAGCAAGAGATTACTGCTCTCGAACGTTGTGCGAGGTGTTGTGGGAAATTGGATGACTTTGCGAATGAAAGTAAAAGCGGCAATTTGCATTGTTCACCACTCACCTCACATCGAAGGTAAACAAACTCGAAGGAGTTGGTGAAAACCTCCACCGGGAATACGAGCTAGCTAGCGTATGTTACGCCCAGGCTCGGATCCGATCCGGGAGGAGTGTCATAATCGAGCGTGGGAAATGAAAAAGAACCGCCGGGTTCGTGACCAACCATAATGGGGCGGCTCCCAGAGATCCCAGGGGTCCATAAGACTAATTTCTCGAACGAAACGATCTAATCGCGTCCGTTTGCTCCGGCTCAAGCTGATATAAACGGTTCTGTTCCAAGCGTTCCTAAGCTTTTCCTTCTCCTGCATTCAGCCTGCTACACGCAGTTTGATGTCATTTGTTTCCCTATCGCTCTGCACATCAAGTTGATTGATGCGAGTAGCTTTAGAATGATGGAATTGGATGATGGACAAATCACGCTTCACGCTAGAGCCGAGAAGCCTTCGAGTTGTACTTGGTGATGGGAGTCTATTAAAGGGCCTGCAACATAAAAGCTTTCTTGATCCCATCACTTTGTTCTTTCGCCATCAGAGAGACGGCGAACGACGAGTGCAGAAGCAAATCGAGAAGCGCCATAGGGAACCCGAACCGCGGTCGTTTATGTAAATCGAGCTGACCCTCGCAAGGGTGTCTTTCCATCTCACTCCCAAGCAGTTTATCAAGTCGTCTGACCGGCTGGAGTTCCGTCAACGTTTATGCCATGCCGGTTACACAAACACCACATGGGAAAACACTTTCGCTTTCCGTTGGAAGCGATTTCCAAGACATAAATGGTCGATTGTGCACGAGGCTAGCATGTTCTCAGGAAATCGTTGTTTAATGGTGTTTTAATCGTTCCGAAAAGAACTCTTCGCTACGAAGCGGCAGCTAATGACATCTGAGTTCTATAAGATATGTGATTCGCCAGAAGTGAGACTGCAATCACAATTTGCCTTCAGCTCACCGGCGCAAACAGACGCGCGCACCTTTTTTCTGACACCAGCCGACGATAGGAAAATTGGAAAAGAAAACTCATTCCATCGTCTTTGCGTTCGACGAAAAGTATGGATAGAAAGTGAGCTTTCCTCAAGCTCAATCGGTAATACATCACCACCTCCTCTGGAGGGTTTTAGTGCCACCATACTCTATGGCTACCGGCGGCATATCGAAAGACTTAAATGCCCGTGACTGAAACGAACACCTCTTCGAAAATATATTCGACTGATTTAATTTTAACGAAGGAGGAAAAACTGAAGAAGCAAACCGACCCCTTCGTAATTCACGGACGCGATTGTAAATGGCGCTGATGAAGATGATGAAATGTATTCAATCGATTAATGCCGGCTGACGGGTGAGCTTTATTACGCCTAAATGAGATGGTTCCAGGGCGGAATGGTTCAAACGATTTTTTTATGGAAGTGTTACCCATCTCTATTTGATTATGTGTAGAGATGGAAGCTGAATTTTTATACGATAACTTTTATTGAATCATCGAGGCAGTTCGTCTAAGTACTGTGTGTTTTTTGTTGATGCATATACATGTTTCAAATATACATTTTGACATATTAAAGTCGGCTTGCTACCGCAAGTATGTTGCGAATTGGTATCAAAACTATCAAATTACCCATTAAAACTATCTATATTGGGTGACACAGTTGCCCTTGACCAAAATATAAAACCGTTCTGTGGTTTAAACTGAGTCATGTAGATCACTTTTCTGGCTGACATCTGTTAGTTCACCGAATAACATGCGAATGAGTCATTTTATGAGTGTACCACAATGCGCTTACACGTACGAATGGGCGCATATTGATCATATTAATCTGACACCAGCACGACGACCGCCTTACAGCAGCCAACCCGGACTAGCCTTGGAACGGATCCGGCATAAGAGGGCGTCATTGCACAGAGGAATTTCTATTCGCAGTGCATGTTGGGGCTGTCTGGAGAGTCACTCCGTAGTCGTCGTGGGTCGTTGGAATTTGTGGCTCAATAGCGAATGAAAGTGAAACCAGAACTAGCAAATCTGTTTCTGTTGCTGTTTCACTCATCTTCTTCTTTAATTCCAAATCCATTGCGTGGGATTTGGTTTGACGCCCTTGAGTACGTGACAAAGCTGGGCAGTGGGAGTCACAGAAATATTTTAAAACCATTCCAAGCAAGCAAATAAATTCAAACACAAATGTACATACACCAATCTACCGGAACACAACATAAATGAAATATTAGAGCACCGATGGTAAGACTTTCGCTTTCATTTCGATACTATTACGACTCTCAAGACTGCGCCGAAAGGGAAATAAACGAGCTTTACGTTAACGTTCAAGGGCTTTTCATGAAAAATCAATTGGAAATGTATGCAAACCTTACGTAGTGCAGTTCCTTTCATTCGTGTTCATGGGCGACGAGTCACGAGTGGTTTGAACTTGAACGAAGGCACAATGGAACAGTAAATGGACTGTTCGGCACAGAAGCACTAGAAACGTGCGGGAATATTTATCTTGCAAATAATAAAACAGTGAGACAAGTATTCTCTTCATTCTTTTCTCTGTTCATTAAATAACCACCATACACGTTCGAAAGCTCTGTGGTCTGCACTTAGATACTGACCATAAGGGTTTCTTGAAAATCGGGCGAAGAAAGTCATAATGAAATGATTGCTGTACGTTTCTTGCGGTTTGCTGACTCCAGGACGCTTGGGACTGGAATTTCTGGCAGGGAAAAAAAGCCCTCAGGATATGCCAAACCACCTCGGCAGACATCTGCGAGCCATTTGTATTGCGACGTACACCGTGTGTAAGAAAACTTTCTCCTTCGATTATGAAATATTTTATATCTCACGCAATATTTTCGGGTGGTTTCGATTTCGATCCCAAAATGCGAGAAAATGGACAGAAAGAAAGAAAGCATTTCGACGAAGATCAAACCCCGAAACGAAATTACTGGGCGCCCTCTTTCTTCCACCCGTCAGCTCTGCCCTTCGCATTCGTTTTGGGCAGATTTCGGAAGTGCGAAAAATGTGTATTCTGCAGACGGAAAAAAACGCCACCGGAAATCGCGGAATGATTGATGGCAAGAGATGGGAAATGTTGCGATTACATGCTCCGCATGGCGCATATTTCACACCCAACTGTGAACACGAGTGTTTGGCTAGTCGTGAGATACATTATAGTTTGGTGAAAGGAGAATCCGTTCAATACGGTTTTCAAAACTTATTTATAAAACTTCTTTTTAGTTAATGAATTATAAGTTTTCTTTGCTGCAAATACTAACTACTACAATCATTATGGTTATTATGATGCCCGGTTTATAATCGAACTGAGCTTAATTCTCTATAGTCCGTTTAAGACATCACTTTAAGGTTGCATTCCGTTTTAGATCGACTGTCTATAGTGAATTCCAGTTATTCAACACTCGGTTCGATCGTCCTTGAAACAGTAAAAGGTGGAGTCACCGGTGCTCGAATACGGTTAAACGGTTTGGTGTTTCCCGTTCCCCAGAAGAATTGATTTGGAATGGATTACACAACCGCTCAGTTTTGTGCGTATCGAAGTGGCGGCTTGCGAACGGGATGGGGAGCAGGGAACTGGGCGAAAAAGGAAATCCGGTTCCGGGGGGAGAAAGTGTCGCATACATTCTCATCGCTGCGTCATGTAGTCGTGCGCGCACGTTGTGATGTAATATGGTGATCATGTGAAATCCCACGCTCGTGATCGAGATTAGTCGATTCGATGGACGTCGGATGTTTGACGGTTTGCTCTTCCATCTGCAACTGTTTCACGTCCATCGAACCATTTCATCTTATTTTGCAATCAATCTTTCTTTTTTATGCTTCCCTCCATCACGTTTTTGATGCGGAATTCAGTTCATGAAATTTTATCTCGCCTTAAATCTGATCACGAACTATTTGTTTCGACCTTGTTCGATCGAAAAACATGCGCTATCTGTCTGATTATTGTGTCTCGTTTTACCTCTTTCTCGCTGTGAATCTTTGAGTCATAATCTTTTCCGACGTTTTCGATTGTAATCTGCACGTGTTGGCGATAAACGGCCGAAACGGTGCGCCGACAGCGATACCGATCAACAGCGATGAAGAGGTTAAACGTTCGGACAATTATTCCAACACCGTACCCTACTGAATAGCTGCATTTAATGCGTCCATAGTGCATTGACAAAATGGTCCTTTGCACTACGACAAAGCATCATAACGAGAGCGAATGAAAGGCTGGCGGCAACATCTGCTAGCTGTGGTGGTCGTTTAAAGAAAACGAGTCGAGGCGACAACACTAATGTTTCAATCAGCATAAGCTCGCTCGGATGTCGCAAGCAATGGCAACAAGAGATACCTTACCGCAGATTCTTCTGTGGGTTTTTTTTCTCATTTAAACCGCGTTGGTTTGAATTGTGTTTTGCGTTGCGCCATGGTGCAGTTCGTTAGCTTTTCTTGAAAACGCAATGTCGTTTGCTGTACACCACTTTCAACTCATCGTACTGTTTTTTCCTTATTTTAACTCTCAGTGTGTAATTGATGTGTTTCTTATGCATCGACTTTGTCAGCTCTCAAAAGAGCGCCAGCTGATTTTTATTGTTCGCATTTCTCGTGGACAGTTTTTGTGCTGTTGTGTTGGCTCGTGCCCCCGAAGAATCCGAAGGGTAATAAAGGATGCTGCTTGTATCTATGCGTATGTGCCGGTAATTTCCTATAATAACAGATACGGTTACGCGTCGCACATGTTTGTGTCGAGCAGCAAAGCATGAAAGGTGGAACCGTTCGTTTTTTTTGGTGATGGTATTTTATGTTCAAGGCAGTGGCATCTATCATCTCTTAACAATGAATCAACGCACGTTTACCATGTTTAACCATGAAGTAAGTGTCTGCAAATTAGCATTAGTGAACATCGTTCATTACGGAGCAGCCACGCGACGATTAAGCTTGACATTTCGTAACTTAACTGAGTTTTTTTTAAGGAATATTGGTAAATATTTTCACTGCAAAAATGGAGACACAAAATTCATTAGTTTAGTTTCGAATTATTTTTTCGTTTCAGGTCGATTTCAACATGGTGTAAGATTTAAGGATAATGCTGGGTAAGTGTAATCTTTCAGTATTTTATTAACAAATATTTGTCAATATTTATTCACTTGACTGCAACAAGAAGCTTTTCAAGACACCTTTTTTCTGCCTGATGCACTTTTGCAACTCTAAAAGTTGTTGACAGCTTCTGTTAAATCAACTAAAACGGAAAGCATCTCGTGAGCGCTGGCGATGGCAAAACGGCCATAAATTTTCCTTCTGCTCAGTATTTCTCTTCGTCGCACTTGCGTTTGGAAAGTTAATCAGTCATTAAATGCGTCTATAAGCGGCTGACCAAGGCGCCAAACGTATTGCTCTCTCTGCACGCCGGGAAAAAAGGTTTCGAACAGCATCGAACTTGGAAGGATTTTACGCTGCACTGGCTGCTGGAATTTTCCTTCCCCTCGTTGCTCCACGTTCTCTCTTTCCTTCTTGCCCACTTAATCTACCACTAGTCGGTTGGGTTATGACTCGCAGGTGTTGGAGAAAATGGAAATGTTTCCACGCAAACCACGCAGTTTTCGCAGTTTTCACTGCCTCCCGCCATCGTCGTGCTTCATTATGTTTGTGTCTAATCGAAATGCTTTTCCATTCCGATGGCTTCTCGCACTGGAAGTTGTGACAATTTCCACCGCTTTCGAACAACATGCTCACGAAAATTGCGCGATCAAGTGTCGAAGCACAAAAGAAAACTACAAAATAAAAAGGAAAACTTGCTGCACTTCTCGAACATCACAATCAACGGGTGCAACGGGTCGTAGAAAAGCCAAACAATCGTCACTTTTTTGTCTTGTCTTTTCATGGCTCCAATGACAGAAAAATGCTACGGTCATGTTTTGCGCTTTCGCACGCTTCAACTTTCGCGGAAAAAGGTTTTCCTTCCGGTGCCAAAATTCGTGTTGTGTCATTGAGGAGGTACACTTGTAGTTTTTGGTGTTTATTTCCGCTTTGTTTCAGATTTCCCTGCCCGTGACTTCGCACGGTGAAATTCGAATTTCAATTTTCAATGGCTTTTACACTTACCTCTCCCGGGTCGGAGTGATCTTTTTGTCTTTTCTCACGATTGCTGCAGATCGCCGTTCACACAGAATCAATTATTCACAACTGTTTGCGGTCAACAAATTTGCAAAATCCAAATCACTTTTTACACGTCCAAATATTTCGGGCGGGAATTTCAACGACACATTCCCTGCGGTAGTTTTTCACCCACTTGCACTTTCCTTTCGGAACCGGTCACGAGAAGGTCCCGAAAACGCACACGCACCGCGCGCAGAAAGCCGCAAACACGCTGCTACTTTCGCTTTCGTTTGCGACGGCGATGGTTGTTCGGGATGGAATATGTTTCTTCGTCAGTTTGGAGCCAACGCCACGAAAAGAACACAGTTTATTTTAGACACTTCGCACCACTAAGGACAGGAGCGTCTTTCGCATCCTGCTCCGACCAGAGGACACAACCAACTGATCTCAAGTCGACGATTTCGGTCTTCACTCGATCTTACTACGCCTTCACTCCCTCTGTTTGTGTTCGGAGGCTCTGTGTGTTACCTCCAGCGTGTCCAAGCGCAGACTGACTTCGATCGCAGCCGGCAGATAGAAAGGCATTCGCGCAAAGCGTCCATCGCAAAGCGGGGAAGGTTGCGCCTACGAAGGCGGTAAGTGCTGGGGCGGGGTGGATGGTTGGGGGTAAGAAAAGAGGGATCCCTAGAGGCTTTAGCTGGTAGCGTAACGGAGTCGCTCGGAGCGTTTGGGTTGCGTGTTTTGCTTTTTTGCTTTGCTGCCAGGGTTTGGTGGATGCTGTGGTTCGTGCTCCGTATGGCTTCGTCCGTTCAATTATGAGCTATGAGCGCCTCCGGTTGGAGATGAATTGGTGATCATTCGTTGTGAATCGAAGATCATCACGAGATGAGATGGAAAACCCATCGATAGACCAATTCTAACACTTCTAATACAAGTCTTTTGCGCGTAAGAATTACGTTTTAGTATCTTTTAGACACAAATCGCACACAAATTAGTGCTCTTTAAAACATTGCAACGAAAGATCCGAGCATCAGAGTCGGGGGGATAACCGAGAAAAATGCGGTCATGTGTGCGGTCGGTTGCAATCTTGCGTACGATTCAAATCGCAAAATGACCTAAACTGGAGTCGGACGGTTGTGACATAACAAACACATAGGCCGGTGTCTGCACGCCGTTAGGAAAGTATTTAAACGTTATACTAAAAGGAAACTGGACTGTTGAAAAGCGAGGAATGTGAAGCGAGATGCAGGGAGGAAGGAGGTGAGATGAATCACCAAGGCCGTCGACATTTTTCCACTCGATTTACGGACCGTCGGCAGGGCATGAAAACCCCGTCTTCGGGTGAGACCAAAAACAAGAGGTTGTTGAGCTTCGTTTTTTAATTTGATGGATCATTAGCGATCCTTTGCTAGCACTATTTGCTGCATTTTAAAACGGGACGCAGTTAAAATTGAATATTTAAATGTATCCATCGATCGATTTCTTCGGCAAACGATTCGGAATTTGCTTACACCAGAGATGGACGTGTCAAATTTGCACTGAGTTAATTAACAAGAAGTGACCCGAAAACTAAAGTAAATCAGATCAGTCGATAATATTATCGAGCGTACTGATTTCAACATCAGTAACAAATTTCGTTGCTCGTCTTTGAGAATTCGAAATTTCGAAATGAAAAAGCCGTTGTGACGAACGTTGCTACTGGCGTCACATTATGTGGTTCATTTTCTCTGCTCCACCACATGGCAATCATCAAACATTATTTTTATCAACAAACTCACCCCTCGGTTGATACCGTCCCCCGTCCCCGAATTGATAAGCTAGCGACCTGTGGAGGCGATTTTCGCAACGAGATCAATCGCATCAATTTGCAACCGCAACCGTTCACCGATAATGATGGCATGATAACGATCGATGAAAACGAAGCGATCGATCGCGTTTGATGGATGAATGAGTGCCGTGAATTGCAACACCGTGCAGCCAAAAACAGGCTTCGGCGTCACTCCACGTGCAAGGAGATGGAATCTACGGCCAAGCAGACATGCAAATATTCATCCATTCATGATGCGCCACCCGGTATCGCGCAACCTGCGTTTCGTTTGGATTGGTTGGTTTTTTGTTTGCGGTAGCAACCTGCTGCACTTGTTTTCCACAAAGCCGCATAATTCGATTGCATCTGGCAGCAGTAGCGGGTAATTCGGGGGCATCATTGTTGGGTGGTTTTTTCTTTCGGAGCATCTTCTTCGTTTGATTTGGTTTTGTTTTTCTTCGGGGAGCTCCGTCTGCAACGAAATGTAGGTCTCGACCCTTCGGGACAATCCAATCTGTGGTCTGCGATGGTTGAAGGCGTGAAAAATATTCCATTCGTGGTATGAAACCACGTCTTGCGTCTGCATTGATTGTGGCCCGGAAAGACGGATCATCTTCATGCCAAAGGTGTGAAATGATCGAGCTAGCTCATGCGAAACGGTTAAAAGCCACATGTTTCATTAAGACTCCCGCTTTCGCCACATATTTTGGACAAATTGTAATAAGGTGCTGTTATTAACACAATAGAACATAGAATACACGTAAGGTTTACATAAATAGACATGTAACGACAGTCGAACTTGAGTGTAAGTTTATATGAGTTTGTAAACAAGGAAGAGGAAGTTTGATGCTGTTAGAAAATCAGAACTTCATACAGAAGTCCACATATAAGCCTCTTTGTCCATAAGGTTGATCGATGCACATGTAATTGCTTCGTAGAAAAGGTTGGTGTGTCGTAAAAGGGAAATTCATTGCCGAACAGTATATACTTTTATTTAACATCCTCTGCATGTTACATCGATAAATGGAGCGCACATAATTACGAAAGGAAAACACATGTCAAACATACCGCACTGACTAGACGGGAAAAAAATGTTCGCACCCTGCCAGTTGGGCAATCTTGGGTATGCAAGTAAAACTAGGCTTAAAGGTACCCCGGTTTGATGTGCGACTGCCGGAAATACACAAACTATCGATCGGCTCGACGGAAACGGAACGACGACGCGGCTTTTCGATGTTATTGCCAACTTTACAACTTGTTGCTGCCTCAAGCTCTGACCCTCGATTGAATGACCTATTGCTTGTACTCGTCTCTCTTGTTCACTAGGAAGTTGTATAAACCCGGTAAAAAGGATTTGAAGCCCGTGATGGTTTCCTCTAATAAAGCGGCACTTGCATTATTGAATGCTTTCCAACATGCAATAATATTAAAAGCAAATCGGAGCAGTCAGTGAGAGGTTGCTTACCTGGATTTACTTAACTTGGTACCAGTTTGCTTTCCAATTCGGTGAAGGTCACTGTCAGGAAAAAGCTGCTACACAAAAACATTAAAACATACCACGAGCCAAGAGGTTCACACATTGAAATGGCACAAGAGAACATGTTTTATTTGGCATGTCACTGTAATTAAAGCAGCAGCAAACAGTAAACTCTTAAACAAAGTTGCGTTAAATCTTGCCGAAAAAAGGAAAAGAAACATAAAAAAGGTTGTGCCTGGAAAATACACAAAAAAAACAGAAGTAGAAAACTAAAACAGTTCAACTGTCGAGGATACCACTTTTCTGCCATTTCGACCTCTTGAAACAGTTTGGCAAAACCCTGCTCGGAAGCCAAGCATTCCCTTTCGCATGCATTTAAGTCGACCTCTGCTACGACGTATAGTGGACAACCGTTTTCTGCTTGGTTAAAGTAAAAAGACTCGACCGCTGTCATCCCACACCTGGGAAAATTGGAAAGCCTTCACCTCGCCATGCTGCACCATGGCAAGCATATCCGCACCGAGTCGTCGTTCAGGAAATTGGTTTGCTCATAATCTTGGCCATCGGCCGGCATCTATTCACCGGCAAACAGAGTACGACGAAAGAGCTCGGGAGCAGAGGCGAAAGACGAACTGGAACCGGAACGAACTGTAACGAAACCTGCGCTCGCAAATTAACCTGCGCTGGCCCAGCGGCACGAACAGTTGGGAGTTGCTGGATGGCTTAAGAGAAAAATTACATATGATTTATGTTGCTTGAAGCTGGAAGCACCATCAGTTGGTGGAGGTGGTTCGCCCCGAAGTGTCCCTCCGAAAAAACTTTCCGGACCAAAGTACGGTCGCGCAAATGTGGCCAGCGACCGAAAGGGTGGACTGCCGTGACTTTCGGTGGCCAGATATTTGCGTGCGTGCTCGCGTTAGGAGGCAGTGAAGCGAACGAACGAACGAACGATCTGCGATCTGCTGTGCGAGATCCGTACCATCCATTATCTGGCCGAAAGGGCCGAGGATCTTGGCTGCTCGTGAGCCCATCGGATCGCGGATCGCGCCCCAAACGAAAAGGTAAAAATCAACCGCATGCACATGCATGTGGCGGTGCCTTCTGCTGCAGTTTCTGCACCACCCAGCCCTAGTCTTGCTTGCCTTATGCAGCTTATGTGGTCGCAGATATATTGCGCAGCAGCAGCATCTCGTGGTTATGCTCGTATTTTCTCCCTCGAGTTTCATCGGTTTTCCCTCGCATGGTTGGCGTCGATTCTTGCTAGCAGGTTGCTGCTTCATATCTCTCGCCTTGCCTCCGCTGTTTGTGCACACTTTCGTCGGTCTGCCCGTCTCTTTCCATTTCTCCGCGACGTGGAAGAAAGTGGCGATTGAAAAACATTGCGCCCGCCCGAGATGAATGGTTTTGGTCGTCCGTCCAATTTACTTTGCCCGCTGCACGCCGTGATAAAACACACTAATGACCGAGTGCAGGCTGCAACTGCCACCTTTTTCCCCGGTTGGTGCAGCAAAGGAAAGCGAGGAGACAGGGCTAGGGCGGTGCTCTTGGTTATTGTCTTGGCTAAAAGGCCCGACGGTTATGCGCTCGGCGCGCGCGCGCGCGTTTATGAGAGTTCGCTTCACTTCCGAAAAACCTGTTCTCGAAGGCGCGCGCCACCAACGGAGAAAGTTACTTCCCAGTGCAGACATTTTTGTCTTTGGCATCGGATCTTTCCACCCGCACCCTGCCGGCGTCCGGGGTCCGTACTGCCCCTCCGCCTTTCAGCTGGAACCCACGCTAGTGACAGCATACTTTTACCGGTCCGAAAAGGGGGTCTCTTGAGGCTGAGCCTTTTTCCTCCGCGTGGCCGTGTGTAGGGTATTGGGACACCACTCCCTTTTCTGGGCGTAACGATTGGCGTTACGAAACGATCACCACCACCAACTGATCTCGCCGGGTGGAGGGGATTGTGTGCTGCCAAACCTGTACCTCAGCAGGATTGCGCTGGTTTTTGCCAGGTGGCAGTAGGTGAAGAGGGTCATTGGAAGCTGCATTACGTTTGCAGTGTCGCGAAGGACATTCTGCAGCAGCATCTTCGTCATCCGGACCTGTTTTGGGCAGCGAAGTGTGCTCAAGACAACAGCACAGTGCGGTAAATTTCTAAAGATTTACAAATCCCATTTAGTGCATGTAGCTTCATGAAATTCGTCGAGGATTTGTTACATTTCAAATCATACGAATATTTTAGGAGGGAAAGTGTCCTTTTCAAAACATTAGTAACATTTCACCGTGGCACCAAACACTCCTTAATGCCGTTCTTCTATCGGTTTGGTTCTTTGTTCAACACGTCCTGCGTGTTATTAAGCATCATTGCTTTTTTTTCAAAAACTCTGCTTTCTTCGAAGGGAACGCATTGTGGCGCTCGCATTCCAGGAAGTGTGTCGCTGCCCGCAGTACGCACTGGATTGCGCAACGATCGCGCCGCGTACGTATGATCCTGCTCCGTCGTATCCCGAGGACAACAAACATGTATTCGCTAAACTCTTATCGCATCGTGGAATGCGTCAATGGGAGGGCACGGGACCCGGTTTCGTCTATCGACAGCTGCTCGTCGGTGGGTCGTAATGGGGCTGGCTGGGCTTCTATTGGCGGCGAAGGTGTGCAGTCCCGGCATGCGTCAAACCGGATTGTCTCAAGCTTTGCTCGTTGATACTGTCACCGTATGCGGATATTACGCCCGGCTGATGTAATGCTTTCATTTTCCACTCGAGTATGTCTAATGACGCCCGGCGGAGGAATGACTGGACGGCACCATGTTTGTAAACTAGCCATTATCACCATTCAATGGTTGTTTTATGCTGATATTTTAGAACGGCTTGGTTGACCTTCACAATACAGATTGCACTGAAGGTTCTCGACAGTGGCGTGTTTTAAAGAATCCTATTAATTTCAGAATCATCTAAATGCTGCACATTACTTCCCACTGTTTTTACGTTCCACAACATTTGCTTTACACAACCAATTATTTGTGAATCAATCTATGTTTCGATTTGATTGATCAAATCAGATTTTCAAAGCAAACTGAATTGTCATCAGCACGGCACTATGTACGTTTGTGGAAGCGACAATCGTAGAAAATATCGTTATGAAATGCGGTAAAAGAAAGTGAACACTGTCACTTTACTACCGAGGAATCAACGGCGATCAACGATCGATTGATAATGATGATGGAAAGCGAATGTGGAAAGCTAGGGAGTTTGGATTTTGATTACTCAATTAACGATTCATTTTATCAAGAGGCAATAAAAGTAGTACCAGCGTAAAGCCAATTCATCTTGATTGCATTGCAATAAATTAGTCTAGTGGTTGTTTGAATATGCGATAGTTTTGATGAGATATTTGTCTTGCATCTCGGACTCGGTGCCGGTGAATTTCGTTTGAATAGAAACTCAATGATGAAGGATGGCAGAAAAGGAAATATGTTCGAGGCGATCATAATTCATTTTCGATCAAGCCATGCGCTGATGGTAATGACCCCCATTTAGCAACCCATGAAAAGCATTTCTTACAGTAGAGGTTAAGGGTCAAGTTCGGACTGTTTCGCTGCTTTTGGTTGCTTCCAGCCAAACCGAACGCTCGCAAACGGTAATTTGTTTGCCCTCGCAAATGGGCTGCTATGCAATGAGGGATAAAATGCTCACTGCCGGATAAATAGGGGCAGGCCGGGGATGGCTGCACTACACTAAAAAAGAAGCGAATGCGATCGCAAACCAACCGTCTCGGTCAGTGGCGAGGTTCGTCGCTTGAAAAGTGGCGGTGTACGCTTGGCATTGATGTCTTTCGTTCGGATGTTCACGTCGTTTGTGTTCGACTCTTGACTTGATTTAGTGTTTGATGTAGCGAACGGAAAGGGAGAGTACTTTTTGATGCTACTCCGCCTTCCTTCTTTCCTACCTTGCTCCCCTTCCCTCTGCTTCGCCCCGCTTGCCACCCTGTGATTGTCACGACTCATTTAATTCTCTTACCGACGCTCAAGGTTCTTGCTGCCGGTGGAGGAAAAACGATTCGAGCGTTGTTGTGTCGCAGCGTGGCGGTCATCTGTTGTGTCGCTAGACAACCTGCGCAGAAGGGGAAAATAATAGAAACAGTATCGATGGGCATTCGACGCGATTGCCCTTCAACAATCGATCGAGAATGGATGGCTTTTTTCCGTTTCTGCCATAAGCATCGAAAGCATAGAAAGAAAAGTTTATACCTTCCAATGGAGCAGATGAGCAACATGTATCTTTTAGGCGTTTCAAATTGAAATGAGTTTAATATGAAATCATTAATACCTGCATAGGAAGCATGATTTGAGTTTGCGATCAAAACAACGACTTCTTGTGTTACATACGTTTTGAAAACGATTTGTTCCATTTGAAGAGATCATTGAAAAGGTAACAAAAGTGAAGGAATGGTATCAGTTGACTCTCTAGAGTGGTGTTTGTGACACCGACGATCGGTAAACGCGTAGTTCAGTTCGTCGTTTGGTTTGGATTTCATCGTGTCCACATTCCCTTTCGCGCCGATAGAAGTGAAAGAAAGTAAAAGTATTTATAATCAAATCTTTCGACAGCCAGAGAGCACCAGCAGCTACTACCCTGTCCTGCGGTATTTTTGGGATGAATTTCTCCCCCGGCGGTGGTGGCACAACGCGTCGCTTTGCGCAGAACCGGTCATTTCCCGATATCGTGTTGCCGTGCAAGGTTGAAATCGAGTCCATTACTTCCCTTCGTTCGTCGTACCGATCGGTTAGATTGTTATTATAGTGTTGTCATAAAAGCTCCCGTTACTCTCCCGCGTAGCGCGTTGCGTTTCCGAACCGAGACGTTCGATTGAAAGCGAGCGCGGTTACATCATACGATCGTTTTTCCGCACTATGGTGCGCCTATAATTCGTCTGCCGGGTTAGACGTACAAACGTATGCGCCAAATAGAAGATCGATCAGGAAGAGAATCGTAATGTATTGTTTGTTTTCCAAAATTAATTTGTTTTAGCTTGCCGCAATTTACGCGAATGAAATTGATGAGCTAATTCAAAAAGGAAATCAATCGAAGGAAAACGAAAATTTAGTTCGTTTGGGTACTGTTTTATTTTATAACTTCCAGTGTCTAGGTAAACTACTACAAGAAACTATCTTTCTATACGTCACATCATGTTTCGCAATGACGCGTTTTACAAAAGGATTCCCACACAAAAGATCGACCTAAGATAGCGACTCGTTGACCAACGGTGGGTTTCGCTTTCTTGGCGATCCTACAATGCACAGCATGCGGCGGAATCGTTTTATCTCTTCGACTACCACCCATTCGACGAAATGATTCCCTGTTGATGGAAGGGGCGCAACCACTACACACCTCCACCCGGCAATCACTGATTGTCCGCGATTGTTGATGAAGACGTCAGCACTAATAGAATACAGCAGGCAATTGTCACCTCCGATTTCACACCGAAACCGAGCAACAAAACATCTCCCGGGCGATGAGACAGACGAATGATTCGTGTAATGATATTCCAATTTAGTAATAATGTTATGAACAAGTGCCATGATTGGTGGTCATAAAAACAAAGCCTTATCTGGAGAGTGTTTCTGAACAAAAGACGAAGATGCAGTTTTAGGGAGGGGTTTATATTGGGTTGTTTTTCCAGATTAACCATTCATTGCTGATCTGGAAGCTTTTCACAGCGGATCCCAGTGTATTTCAGCACAAGTCAATGAACAGCCGGCAAGTTTCCAAATACCTCACGGACCGAGGTGCATAAAAATATGTGAGTTCTCCTTTTCTCGGGCGGCAAATTTTGCCAGCTTCAGCTCAGGTTCACGCGATGGGGCGGTAATGTGCAAATCGGGCGGCAAATACCTGAGCAATTCGTTGGGAAAGCAGTGCATTGTAACTAGCTGGGAAACTGTTTGTTTGGAACGGTTTGAAGATCCAATATCCAATTCCAAACCGTAAGTGGTCCGGTTTCAATCTAATGTGTTTTGCCGCATGATGTTTTATCATACAAAGGTAAATCGCTGACACTGAAGGGTTGTGGGTTAAAATGTTAGTGTTTAAGAATTAAATGTCAACAACGTAGTTTAAAACTGCATCGTCTAATTGATTTTTCGTGTAACGCTTGTTCATAGTTAGTGCACTGTGAATCTTCTTGTCATTGCGTGTATGTGAAGAGATTATGCGTTGGAGATGTAAACGTGCGATGGTTTATCGTGCATTCAAATGGGAAATATTAAATCAAACACTATTAGTGAGAGTGCACTTCTTTCTGTCCCACGAAAAAGCACTCATAAAAACAGATACACTCAATACGATAGGGAAGCTGAGGAGCAATCCCACCGTCCCTGTCATCCACTTGAAAAGCCCAAATAATAATGTAATAGGGCAACGATGGCGCAATGTTTGAGGTTCCCCTGCGTGCGGTAAAAAAACATCAAAGACGTGAGGTAAACTTTACCCAAAGTTTTGTTCCGAGACACTTTCTCTCCTTTCTTCGGTACCTCGGAGTTTTGATTCATCG
>KE524785.1:717710-753045 GCA_000441895.2 Anopheles sinensis | reverse complement strand
ATGTCAAGAGGACAAGAGGTGAGAGTAGAAACGAAAGCAATGAAAGTATTTCTCTTCTTTCCCACCGCCGGAATTTCGTTGGATGAATTGTTAACCCTTAATGGCCCTGTGACATCGTAGCGTTGGGAAGACTTACACAATGCAGTATCGAACTGAAGCTGCTTGGATTGAGGCGCATGGCACTGCGGTATTTTCAGGTTTAATATTTTCTAAACCTATGTTATGCTCCAGAGGTTATTACTAGTATATCTCCTTCCATTGACCATTTGTTTTGCATTATCCTATTCCAATATTTGGAGTGTTTATGTTTGCATTGAAGATTTTTTCTTTCTTTCCTTGGACAAACCGGAAGTATGTACGCTGTATCGCACCTCGGATGACATGTGCGGGAGCATTGATTGGGACAGTGTTGCGTAAGACGTGAACACCGACACAATCAGATTACTATTTGTCATTGGAAAAGTGGCAGAGGTGGCCGAGGGTAAAGGGACGTGTCTCCCGAAGAGAATGACGAAGAAAGTTTTTGGTGGCACCAGACACGATCCTCCTCGAGATGAATGGCACTGACGAAAACAGTTTGAGTGATGCAGTGAAGGGGATGAAAGTAATTTCCCCCCGGTTGCCAAGCAACGGGAACTGATATGGGTGTCATTTTTCATCATTTCTCCAAACAACCGCACCGCGGGGTCAAAGTAGAGTGTGGAAACAAAATCAAATTCCAAATCGTACGGCGCAGGTTTGCTTTCCTACTGCAGGGATCCGTCACATCGCCATTCCTTCAGTTAAAGGGGTCACAAATCCGGATTCCCATTATTGGATACCGGTCTTGCGAGACGCACACTTTGCGTCTTCGATGTTAAGTCAGCAAACTCCAGCTGTGTACCATGCACTGGAGACTTTACGCGCATCATTACATCACGAGTGCTTGAAGGAGTAGTATAACGTAGAAAGGAGTGTTTCATTGCAAGGTTCAGTTACGTATGGTGAAAATAAAAACTGGCATTTAAGTTAAAACACTTTCGGGAAATTAAAATTTATTCAATCGTTCTTATTAATCAATTGAATATGTCGGGAAGACAAAACAAACAATGATCTTCGTCACACTTTGACTTTCGTATATGACCTCATTCAGGGGTGTTTGGTGATCATGGTGGTACAGCGGTTGTGTAATATTGCTATATCAGTGTTGCTCAGCCGTCGTCAGATGTGTTTGTAGTGAAAAGGGAAAATTTCTCCATCACCCCTTATAGGATAGGATTCGAGCAACAGTTGCCGAATTCGAAGCGGCAATCATTTATTGTTGAGCTTTTTTTTTTAATTTGACCTAAAACAGTACCACACATCATTCGTCGGTAACCCTCATGCCGAACCTAAATGTTAACGAGAAGATGATTTCAGTTATCGTCCGAATAATTACAATTTTCGTCGGTGCATAGAGAAAGGGAGTTCGAGTGGCATACGTTGGATGAGATAAAGAAGCAAATAATCTTGTCTACAATTTGCTTTGCTCTGTGGTGGAAAAATTGGAGCGGATTGAGAAATTGGGAGCAATTCAATTTCAACCATCATTTCAATCGTGAATAATTTCGATGCTTTGCAATACATAACACTATCAAACGTTCGTGCGATTGCTTTTTCGTTAATGATAACGTTGAAGTTTTTAAACCAATGTTAGCGATTGAGGAATAATGAAATGTATGGCTTTGTCATGATTTGTCCAAAAAATGCAGTGTTCTCCTTTCAATGGATATGGATGGGTATTTCATTTTCGATGGTTTGTGTATTAACTTTTTTATGATTTATCCACCCAACCATGTCTGGTTTGTGTGCCACGACACACAAATGGACGTTTAATCGAATTGCATGCAGTCATCATATTTACGATTGCGAGCGGAACCGCCGAGCATGTCGAAATGGGAATCCAATTTCTTATTAGATCATTGATGTGCCAGTGCTCCAGGGTTCATCGTCCCTTATGTTGTTTGATGCTTCTTCACTAGCATCATGCATGGTCCATAGATTTACCTCCATGTCAATCAAAGTTTGTGGTGGTTGTTGTATGAAATTGATTTTATCTCACTTTTCACACGCAATCTGTCCCGGGGAGAAGATTTGTTATTGATTTCCGGCGCAGTAGCAATTAAAAATCTGTCAAAAGCAATTTGACGAGGTTTGTTCGGTGGGTGGATGCTTGGACGATACACATATTCATGTGTATAATATAATAGGGTAGCATGGAGTGAGGTTTTGCCTACTCATCATTCAGATGTAACGTTTCGTTAGGAATATTAGAGAAAGTGTAATTAGCAATGATATCACCTCTTCTACCATCGAAGGATATATTGTTTTTGTCAGCTGACAAAAACAAGATAAAAATCAATCAAACAGGTTTCCGTTTAGGCTCGACGCCGTGCTCCATCGGTGTGATACTTTTCTATTTGCAACGAAACCATCGTTCCGAACGACCGTCGTATCAATCAAAGCCACGTTATGACATAAGAAAGCACCGCCATGGTTGACGCGGATAGGGGCGTTCCGTCATTGGATTCCATCGCCATTTCCGCCGTAGTGACAATTGTTCCGGCGCCAGAGTCGATACCAAAGCAACGACGACGATGCCAAGGCCTCTCAATTAAAGGAACAAGATCTTCTGCTTCTTTCGGCTATTGTTGGCTACCGTATGAGCAGTTAATGCGCAAAACAGGAGGGAAAGATATTGATAAGTAGCAAACAAAACCAAATTGGCAATTGGGGCCGACAGTCTATGCTTTCCATCTAAGCTTCATACCTGTTCATACCATAGAGGTGCTAATTATAATGTCTTTTATTGCGCCATCACGGAAGAGGAAAACGTTGTAAATGCCATGTCGTAAATTTCATTAAAATTTAACGTATTCATCATAAGCGAGCGAAACAGTCTGGGGTGGTTAAAACTCCCAGTAATTTATTTATCGAGCTTTGAAAAGATTTCCAATGGCATGGGAATAATGAAGAAAAAAACCATTATTTTAATTTTATATTATCGTAATATTATTTAGTAAAATAAGTTTCTTTCATTTAATGCATATCCCATTGAGATAATACATTATTTTTTGCTTCGTTTTATTATTGTGTTCTATTTGTTATCTTATTATTTCGAAAAAGTGTTTAAAAACGGGGAAAAAACACTGCTTATTGTTATTGTTTTTGTGTGTATAACTGTGTGTATATCGAACCAACGCATCGTGTCTCCGCATCGAAAACCGAACGCAAAACATTAATCAACAAACCAAGAAATCACTTCAGTTTGTGTATGCCAGTGTTCTTCAGTGGGATTGAGCTCTTCGTTCGTATCGTATTTTCGTTAAAATATTTCTGTTATGCTGAATCGTTGCTGTGGTAGTATGTCTCTGACTGTGTTTGTTAACACATCCGCACATTTCATTGTTCTCTTATCGTCAGCTTATGATCGGTTTTTATACAATGTTGATGACGTCTTAGTTGTGATGTGTTCTGATTTTTGCACAATGCTGTAGCTTAAGATGAGCGAAAGTGAATGCATAAGTGAAATTTAGTTTGCTTAGAGTGAAATCCCTTGAGATGACAAATCTGATTCTAGTGAACTCGAAAACATTTTTGATAGGTATTTCGTGTTCTAGCTTGGTTCAGCTTGTCTATTGAGTCTTTTTTTCTTCTCAACTTTTATCAATTTCCTTTACACTTGTGGTTTGTGGTCGGTGTTGATTGCGCAACAGTAGTGTTTGTATTACTTTTCTCCTTGTTTCTATCTGCTACGATGGGAGGCTTTTTTTCTGTTTTGTGTGTCCGTTTTCTTCAAGGCTTTTATGTTGAATATTATCTTATTCATCTTGCAACCAATAAAACTCGCTAGATTTTTGTTGGTTGTTTTACCATTTACTTTAAATGTTGATCGATGCGTTTAGTCTGACAGAAGTAAACCAAAACGAAGGAAACTGTTTTCAAGATTAGCTGTTGTCAAGATTATTTACAGAGAAAACTACACTAATGTAATAAAAATAGATTTTCTCTCGGTATCACAATTATTTTACAACTGAAAGGAATGGTGGCAATTGCTATTTTATTTCCTAGATGGTCTATCCGGTTTAGGTTTCATGGTTTGCAGTGACGTGCTACACGAATAAGATGATTCATTCAAAGTAGAGAAGACTTTGTCGTGATGCGGAGTGGAGTAGTTTTCATCCACCCGTCGGTTGGTTGAACTGTAAATTGATCGTAATTAACTTATTTTGACTAGCAGTGTAACGAATTCTTTTATTTAGCCTATCTACGCTCCTTGAACTAGGTTGTATGTACGTTTCCTATCTTAAATACGCAGTTAGAGTAGTTTTATGTATAGTAGGTAAGCATGAGATCACATCAGGGAAGAAGAATTTCAAGATTGCGGGGGCTGCAATAACTGAAATATAGTTTAAATTTGTGATGTTCGACAACACGTTCAACGTTAAAGTAAACTAACATCAGCAAGTGATCCTAAACTAACGGACAACGGTAAATAGTGTAGTATCTGTTGAATTTGAAAAGTTGTGTTGTACAATCGAACAGTTTAAGCAGTAAAATATTGTTCCATTTCCCCCACCCGCTCTCTTTCCAGATATTTCTTTCTCTGTTTATCTTTAAGATCTTCGCTATACACTAGCATTTGATTGTAAATGGTGTTTTAGTACTTGTGTTTTCTTTTAATTTGGCCTAAATAATTTGACTCTAGCTAATTAACAGTAATGTGCACCGCTTTGGATCAATTCTTAGGATAATTCCATGCATGATGGATGCCGTCATCCAAACTAGACTGGACATGGTCTTGGTCTGGTAGAAGAAATCACAAAAAGCAATATATTCATCCATTTCAATGCAGTGGGGTTTGTGCTTACACGGATTGTAGAAAACGTGAAGATTTTCATCAATCTTGTTCATTCTCCATTCTTTTCCCGTTGGTTTCGTGCTTTTTCGTACTATCAAACGATGCAACATAATCTAGGGCATAATTCGTATTTTAAGGCAATAATCATTTTTGACGACAATCACAAATACACAAACTTAACTCACGTGCGCTTAAAGTGGTGCGAAACGTAAGCATAACCTGTGTAGAAGGTACTCATTGAATTGATTCGAATGCGGCAAAATCTTTACCAAATGCAGTTTTGCTATCCAATCGTGCTGACAATTTAATACAACGAACGACAAGATGTTACGCATCGCTGTGTCTTTTCAGTGCGCATGGTTATACGACGAGCATGATGCAAAACTTCGTGCTTTAAATATGAAAATTCTGATTTTAATGTTAATCTATGCTAGTGTGCTTCGTTTAAGTGACTAATTCATACAAAGAGCAATGTATAAAAGAGTAAGCATAACTAATGTGCCCAAAGCAATGGCAAATGTTATACAGACTGTAGGCGCGCTTTCGTAACTGTGTCTGTTGTCTTTTGCAATCTATTGTGAGCCTCTCTATTCGTTGAGTTCTGCATGTTTTGCTTGTTAGTTGCTTGTTCAGTTTATCATTTTGCTTGAGACTATCGTCATTATAAGGAACCTCCCTGCTAGCATTTCACTGAGTACTCTTGCAGTACTTTTCTTATTCATATTCCAGTTGAAAGAAGCCACGTTCACCAAAAATATGGTTCTTTGATAAGTGGTACTGTCTTTTCACTTGCATTCCGCTACTCGAACGTTCTAACGTAATTTCTCGGGACACTATGTATTCTAAAGCAGTAAAGTAATTGCAAAGACAGCTTATGCCAACGCCACGCTACAACTTTTTTATGATAAGATTTTCATCTTCAACCACCGAGCTCTTCTGTTCGACGATATTTTTCTACAATTGGACGGAATTTATCGAGGAAACGCTTCCACCGATGGATCGATGCGTGAATTTGTTTTTCTTTTCTTGAAGTGGAACAGTATGGAAAGGATCGAGCTGGGACGACGTGAATAGGTTTGAGATTTTGTGATTGGGTTAGGGATACATTTCACTACATTTCCTGAAGAATTCCTTAAAGAGCAGTAACGAGATTTGATGGTACCTCGCCTGTATTTAGCTTTCGACACTACGATAGTCCAGACTCTAGAGTGTGTCATTTTGGGAAGATTTCGGGTATGGAAATACGAGTTAAAGATCTGTATAAGTGGCTGTTGTTCTAGTGTTGCTAATGCGTGATGCTTTGATTACATGATTTCCTCTCGACCTGATACTCTCTTCTACGATATTTATGATTACTTTTCCTCTGCTTTGTTTGGTTTACCTCCTCGATTGTATTGTTTACATTTTGGTTGACTCTGCGGTAGTAAGCAGATTTGTTTTGCCTATAGCTAGATGTTGCGAAGAACTTGTAGAGTAAAATGTGATGGTAAATGGCTACGCAGCACACACGATTCCCTTCGTTCGAATAAAGCTAAGAAGTCTATGTTTAACGTTTTTTCTATGGAGATGAAGTATGGAAGAATTAGAATTTTAGTAGCTCTTGCAGAAACTGGAGAAAATATCGCAATGACGTTAGTTCATTACAAGTTCTAATAAGCAATGAGAGAGCGCAGGATGTCGAATTTTGCTCGCCATTTACTGTTCGTTTTCCTTTGTTACACGTCCTTCGCGTTCGGTTTCGCCTTGCTAACGTGCAGGGCTTTTTTGAGATTGTCCCTAAAGTAGCGCCTTAGGGTAGTTTGGTAACATTACGACACTTTATGCTTCTTTCGTGGATCCCGGCGTGCCAGTTCGGGTGTTGAATGAAGCGGCAGTTCACGCCACATAATCTAAAACGAAGAAAAGAATGCGAGTGTGTGTGTGTGAGAGAGAGATAAACAGGACCCTTGCTTTGGTAAACGTTGTGTGACTTACGATTTCTTCATCATCAGGCACGCGTGAAAGTAGATCCAGCACTTCATTGTTGGGCACGGTGTGCGGCCGTATGATGCGTCGACTGAACTTCACCAAACCCCACAGTAGCAATAGCACCCGGATTGGGACGTAGTGAAGCACCAGGCAGGCGGCCAAAAGCAACAATGCCGTCAGCCAGCTGAGTTCCGGTACGGAGAAATTAAATGTGCTGGAAGAGGAAGCGGAAAATTCAAAGTCATGCTGATGCTCGCAAAACACAGGAAACACGGTTGATGCTTACTTTTTAACACTCTCACCCAACGACGCGAGGAATCCGATTGTGTTCTGTACGCTCTGCGATACCTCCTGTATGGCTTGCAGCCGCTCTTTGATAGTCTTCTTTTCCTCCTGCATCGCATGGCAAGATAAAATGATGTTTACAAAAATAGAAG
Organism: Anopheles sinensis; assembly: GCA_000441895.2. Classification (NCBI taxonomy): domain Eukaryota; kingdom Metazoa; phylum Arthropoda; class Insecta; order Diptera; family Culicidae; genus Anopheles; species Anopheles sinensis. The sequence continues at coordinate 745,761 of KE524785.1, read as the reverse complement.
ACACGGAAACACAAACACAAATCACGATTAAAGCATAAACGTCTGGGCGCATTTTCTTCCCGCCCACATCTTTTGCGAATCATGTGACTAATTGTGAACGGGTGAAGCTCAGGCGAACCAACGAACCTTTTCCTTGTCTTCCTCATCTTCGTCGTCACTGGCAACATCGTACTCGTCCGCCGTCGACTGCGATGAGCTTCCGGTAAGCCATCGAATTAACCAATTTCTGTCGAAAGCAAGGAAAGGAAGAACATTGGGCATTCAATCGTCATGCATAAATAATTCGCTCGCCCCCGTAGAATCTTGAGATGGGAGCGATAAGTTTTCCCTTTCGGAAAACAGACAAAGAAATGAAAAAAAAAAACGCATCGGCTACTTACTTCAACAGGTACAGCAGGGCGACGGCCGGAATGGTGGAAATGTCGAACCAGATGCAACCGCAAACCCAAAGCACTAGCGCTATGAACGACCGAATCGGGGATTCCCATTCGAAGCAACTCCTGCGGACGAAGACGAAAATAATAACATGATTTGTTTCCACCGGAAACTCGTGTTTGGGGTGTTTGTTGGTAGTCGTTGTGAAAGGATTTCCTTTTGCCGCTATTTTAAGCCACCAGGCGCCTCCATTAGAGGAGCCTCGGTAACCATTGATGTAAGATGTGGAAATTTCATCGCCACAAAATAAAATGGCTTAAATTGCTTCCGTAAAGAGCTCTTAAACAGATGGATCGAATAAGAAAACTTTTATTCTTCTCTGGAGTATTTACCATTGCTAGTCATGTCAACTTATAAAAGGATTCACTACACTTTTACCTATAATATTGATGATATGAACCCCATCGCCTCCCACCTAGTTTCTATTATTAGTAGAAATCGTTCTGTTGGCTCTCGTACGTGTCGGATTCGTTAAAGTAGTCCACCAGGGTACTATACTGGCGTTTGATTTCTTTAACTGCTATTATCATTCACTCAAGAAATCGCAACTGGAGTGGCATCGCTTTTTTATTGGAAAATCCCAGTGGAGAAATATTCCAACACGTATTCCCGGTTTGAAAAGAAGATCGTTAACTGAATACTCACTGCACGAACTGGCCCACTTCGATGAAGTACATGATGACGGCCTTGAGTCGGGTGACGTTACGCAGGAAGAGCTGCCGCTTGAACTTTGCCTCCTGCTGCACCAGCTTCTCCTCCTTCGGTTCCAGAACGCGCAGCGCCGCCCGCAGCTTGTTCCACACGACAGTCATTTCCAGCAGAATCTAATTGAAAAGAGGAGATGCGGGCGAGGTATTTATTTATTTTCCTTCAGTCATAAAACACGCCCAAGAATGCCGACACTTTAGAGTTTCTACGAGAAAGGAAATCGGGCTGTGTATCTGTCGGGATTGATGGGAAATGAATAAACAAGAATAGGTGTGAGGCCTTACCTGTGGCTGCGTTCCTTTGGCACGGGTGTACATCTTCTTGTCCTTCAGCGCGTACCAACGCTTCTCGCCGTTGCGTATCCGGAGCAGCGGTATGTTGACCTTCCCGAGAAACTCCACCTTGTGGTCCCGGTCTTCGTCGTAGACGGTGATTTCCAGCACCGACGACATGTCTTTCACATTACTGCACGGTTTTCCCATGGAATCATATGGACGTAAGGAGCAGGAGAGAGCGGATGCGAGGGCAAAGAAAGGAAGTATTTGTTCATTAGTACGCGGGTGATTCTTTTCTCCCAGCCGATTTTCTTACAAGGTGAAAATTTTGTTCCAGTTCGGGGTTAGAGTTTTGTACTCCGTTTGCGTCTGAAGTCGAGCATTGATCAGCTCCAGCACGACGAATGGATCCGATTTGCCACCGATGTCCGCCGCAGCGAGTCCCGTTGCCCCAAACACCTTCACCGTGAGGTGTCCAACGTCCCGCATGTTCTGCAGTGACTTGTGCCAAATCTGTAACAAAACACGATGTAACAACAATCGGAGTCGGTTGTTAGGTTAAGACTTACGTAGCGACTTTGTATGACCGCTCGCTCCTTGGAGTCCTCCTTGTACGCGGTTAGATCGGTGATCGTTTCCGATGCCGTCGTGCCGCTGATGGTGAGCATAATGTGGACCTCACCCGGACACTCCTCCAGCGGTTGCCAGATGCCATGGGTACGTTCCCGCGCGAGGCTCCGCAGGTCGATGGTACATTTGCCGTACGTGTTGTACTTGCCGCAGACTATCACCTCCAGCAGCTGATCGTCATCGAAGAGATGCAAATCGAACTGCTCCAACCACCTCGCTCGGTAGGACGCCTTCGACTTGTACTTCTCATTTCCTAGCCTAAGGGAAGCCAAAAGTCAGCCGGTCGACTACTAGTTCACTTTAACAGAGCCGTTTTGTTTTCTAGCCTACCTAAATCTAACGTAAATATCGTTCAGCCCACTCTCGGCATCCGGTGGGAGTCCCTTGGCTTCGATCAGCACGATCGTGACGACCGAGCTCCAGATCTGCGACTTGAGCCGGCGGGACGCATCGGCAAGCTTCGGATTGCGCTGAAAGTACTTTCGAGCATGAACGGAAACCGGAAAATGGACGGATGGTGGTGGTGGTGGTGCATTGGATAGAGCAGAAATTAAACAAAAACATAAGACAGAATAGACACAGAGAGAGACGGCACAGAAGTACACAAGGGCAAGCGAAAACAATAGAGACAGTGCGGCAGTGTTGAGATGAGAACACTCAGCAGCGAGAATAAAAGCAAGAAGCATCTTCGGCTGATTCGCTTGGTTGAAAATATAGTCAATGATTCGAACTCGATCGAATGTAATGCTTTTAAGATGAAGGTGTTCTCACTTGTTCTTTGTCCTCCTGCGTCTTTGGCCACAGTGTGACAGTCAGTTTGATCTCGCCGAGATCCTTCGATGCTCTTTGTGCGTCCTCGAGCTTGATGGTAAGATCCTCGGCTCGATTAAGCTCCAGCGACGTGAGGTACAGCTTCGCCGAGCCCATAAAGTCATCCTGGAGGCCCCAATCGTAGTCAAACACCTGCAAGTTTTTCACAGTGTTAGAGCGCGAAGGGTTCCTTGACCCGAGGGTCCTAACAAACCTTGATTATTATTGGCTGAAACGGGTCTTCCACGGGCACGACGAACGTTTCGTCCCAGAGAGGGTTGAGGTCTTTGTGGACTGTTTTGGATTTGTAGAGGAGTCGCCCACCCACTTTAAACTTAACGTAGGGGTCGCTTGTGCCTGTGTAAAGACGAGCGGATTTGTTTTACAATAACACCCGGGGGTAGTTGAGGTCCAAACTGCTGGACTCTTACCACTCTTGTCCATTGCAACCAGTCCATGGCCGCTGATGAGGTGCACCCGGAGCTGGAAGAACGAATGTTGCCTAAGTTGCGTCTCGCGTCGCCTCTGCTGTTCGTCGGCAGGACTCAAGACCGACGCCGTACTTGGGCCGGGCGACTCCGAAACCTTCGCCAGTCCACCAATCGTCAGACCACTCGGGCCAGGAGTGGCACTCGCCGGTTCGACTTCTGCTTTCGTCGTCAGCACCTTCAGCACACTGGCTACGGCGGAGGACGATAGGCCCTCGGAAGCGGTTGCCCCAGTGCCACTCATGGCCGCATTCCTTTCGGTGGCTTTGGCCAACGGAGAGTCGCCAAGGGTTTGCGCCCGATGGCGGGGAGATTGATGGGGCGTCGCGGAGCTACTGTGTTCGGCGGAACTGTTGTCGGCTGCGTAGTCACTCTGGCTGTCCCGGCGACCCTCGAGCTCTTGACCCAGGGATCCTCTCAGTCGCTCCTTGCTTCTTCCTCGCGACCAACGATGCTGTGAATATGCACGATGTCGTGTGGATAGGATAACATAATTAGACATCGCTTTTCAACGTTTTGCCACCCTTCCACCTACCCTTAGCGTGTTGAAGAAACCGTGTGTTCGCTGAATGACACCGGCCGGTATCGTGGGCACATTGGCGGAGCGGGCGCGCTGGGGCGAGGATTGCGGCGAGTCTCCCGAACCGCCGCAGTCGTTGCAACTGAGCTCCGAGGCCGACTTACTCAGGTGTTTCCGCAACGAGGAGCATTTGGATTCTAAATTCAGTCGAGAACGTTCTACAGAGGTGAGGATGGCGGAATTACGAACCACCACGCAACGTACGTGTGTGTGTTTGTTTTATGTTTGTGCGCATGTTTTTTTTTTATTGCGAGCGAAGGCAGAAGAAGGTTGCAGACCAGCAAGCATACATATAATTGAGGAAAGTCATAATCAGGCATTTTGAAGACGAGCGAAGGACTCTAGCTTAGCTTTCTACAAACTGTACAAACTACTTAGAATTTCTCTTGCGTGTGTTGTGTGTAGTTTTTTAATGTCCTGGCAAATACATCTAATGCTTTATGTTTCTCACAAATGTTGAATGACTTCGTAGAGTAAAAGTGCCTGAATAAAGCATGTTTTCCCGTGGAAAGCTTCCTTCTTCCAAGGAACAAACTTCGTGCACTTACGTCGAGGCTAAAGCGAGGGGAAAGTTCAATAATGCCGGGCAAAATTTTCAGCTCGTTGGAAAACAGACTTCCTGTCGAGGCGTTACAACTTTTGAAGGATGCAAAAGACCCCAACGTTTGGCGCCTCCGCTGGGTTTTCCTCAAAGGTCGTGGGTTGAGAAGGAAATGGGTTTTGGAGCGATTTAAAATCGACCGAAGAAGAAAACTTTCTCGCGTGGCAGGAAAGCCTCGGCCCCGGACCGTGATCGTGAAATCTTTCCGCTAACGCTGTTTATTCGAGATGAAGCTGCAGAGATACAGGACCCAGCTGTTGGTTTTGCCGCGGTTGCTGCTTCCCCTGGCGCAACAATGTTACGCAGTGTTTATTTTTAATTATCGAATGCCAACCTTGCTTTCCCCCCCCCCCCCCATTTTGGCCGATTGTTGACGAAAGCAGAACGTCGAAAGGGGGTATAAAATCGTATAATCTATTGACAGGAATTCATAATGAAGGCGAACGGGTGCAACAGGTGGCAACAGACAAACGTGGAAGCACGGAAATAGTCTGCTCAGGTGAAGTTATGCGTTTCCTTTTTCGATGTTATTGTTTGAACGATTGGTCCAAATGGCCGATTGAGAATTTATTAAATGTACGCCATGATTCACTTTCCTTCCCTGATTCCTGAAAGGAAAATGGTTTGTTCGTATGCATATCAACCGTTAGATATCTGGTGATTCAGGTAAAACTATTTAAAGAGAGCATATGATCGAAAGGAGAAACTTTTACAAAAACATTGAGTGAACTTTGAACATAAACAACAATTTCGTGCTGGACCAACTTTTTGCCTCAAACAACTGTTTCGACGAGGCTTCAGCACGAACGATGCAATTGAGCAGAAGAGTAACTTTCTGGCGCTTTGAAAAGCAGTGTTTCACCACAGCTCGCTCTCGAACAACTTTAAACCGGGCCGGGAAATGGGCCCTTCCTGCGTGTGTCATACATGTAGCCTTCAGCGTGTTTGTGTCATTTTGCTTTCCGGCCGAATGAAACTGCAACTCCATGCCTTCATTTGCGGTTAGTGGAGTGCTTATTTTAGCACGCCTGAGAGGACGTTTATGGCCCTCTTGCTTCGCCTCTGCCAGTTCATTCAAATGGGCAGGACATTGTGCCCTTAATCAGGTACATAATTACAACGTAGGATGCTAAATCCTTTGGGTTCGGGAGTATTTTTAATTATGTAACAGGTGAAAATTTGCTCCAAGGAAGTATGGCGTAAGAAAGGGTATTCTTGTTAGGCAAGTAGCTTAAGTCTTGTCTAATAACTTTTGGTCAGGAGGAATAAAACCACGCCACCGAAAAGCTTACCGACGCGAGCTGGCGTAAGCGACCTGTGACGGGTAAGGTAATCAAATCGCACTTAGGCGAAATTAGTGGTCCGTACAAGAAAGTGTTCCTCCTTCCGTTTCCATCATCGCTTGCTTCCACTTGCCAGGATTCCACCGTACTTGGCGCAAAGGCGGCGTGAATGAACACGATGGGAAAATTATGGCCGGAGGGAGTCATCACTCGAAGTGGCAGTATTTTTGGGTTTGCCGTATCCCAAGGGAGGGTAACAAAAAAGCAATAGTAATTCTAGACCACTTTGCAAAAAAGGGTCAACAGGAGAAAACTTTTAAAAACCTTGAACTTTGACGAGCCCTCGACTGTATTCAATTTGGTATGGGTCGAGTGACAAATAACACATTGGCGTTAAAATATCTAAAGTTAGACTCAAAAATCTAAAACAGATCCTGTGGAGCAACTTCAAAGGTCTGTCGTCGCAAGGACCGACGTTCAAAGAATACAGCATAAACTTCGAAAGGTACGGCGGACGTCCGACGTGTCAGACCCAAACAAACAACTACCGAGGGTTGGCAAATTCCATGTTGCCTCAAAGTTAACCCCAAAGCTGAAAGGATGAATGGATCAGAGTGACGGTTCGAGAACCCGGAAAATTGAGACGTCAATCTGTTTAAACAGGAAGTCTAGCCCCACTTCGAGGGTTATCGTGTTAAGGGTGATTACAAGATAAATTAGTGTCAAACGGTCGAACAATCGACCCTTTAATTAGTGAAAGTTAAATGAAGACATAACATGGAAGATGTGACCGGAACTCAAAGCGTTAGAGAATGAGATGTTTTGCATTTTTAAATAAGATATCAAAAAATTCAATCAATCTACTTCACGTCTGAAAATAATAAATTCAATAAATTAGAATCTCGATAGACAGGAAGTGAAATGGAAAGTGCTAAACTTTGCAAATAATACCCCAGGATGTGGACCCAACAATTCCCACCGGAGTCGTTCCGCAACCGGCGAAGGAATATGCGTAACAAAATGCTAAAATGGCCGGCAAACGGAAAGGTTAATGTCAGCAGGCGATGTCCCGTTGGTCAGCTGCTGTTTTATGCTTCGTTTTGAGCGGAAAAGTTTCGATTCTGTTTGGGCAAAGCTTACGATGCTGCTGTCCTACCGAAAAGGTACGACTTTGGTCCTTCCAACTCCCTGTACCTCGGGGCCATCTTCGGTGATGATAAGGCGTGAAAAACACTACGACCCAGGAATTCTAATCAAGGAAAGTGTAAGGAGTATCAAAAACTGGTCCTCCGCTCTCTAGGACCTTCTGTCATAAATCATTCGTCCACTTTCGTGCGAAGTAAATAATGAAGTGTGAGAAAGCGGCGGCAGCGGCCACCAAATTTTCCACCAATATCCCCGACTTCCTAGCGGTTTTCCTATCCAATTTATTTAACACTAGCTAGCGCTCAGTCGCTTAGTGGTCAGAAGAAGAAAAACAATAACAATCCAAGGCCGATCTGTTCGCCAAACTGGGTGAATCTGATAAGACAGTGTTGCAATGCTGGGAAGTGGGCTTAACTTCTTAGCTTTATGGTGTAGATTTCGTACGCAGAAAAGAGGCCGAACTGTCTAGGAAAACGCTGTTTGTACCAAGAACACTTATGACTAGTCTTCCACCGAAGGGTTTTTCGAACTTGTGTTTCAAATGGAGGAAAAAAGGGAAAATGTCAGTGGATAGAGCATAAAAGTAGAACATGCGATACGAATTTCCTTAGCTCTCTGGCGCTAACTTTCCTTTCCGTAACGCCATAAGCGACAAAAATAAACACCACCGGAACGAGAGACCACAAAACATGCTTCGGTGAGTAAACATTACAGTAAAAGAACGTCTGTTTGTGTTTTTGTACCCCAAACTAACCCCAGGATTAACCGCCATGCATGGGGTTTCACAGTTTTCCGTCACCGGCGTTTTTGTGACGTCGTTGGCCAACCCGGTTTTCCGGGTGAATTTGTGGGTTACCCCAAACGCAGGGGGAGATGGTGGGTGGGTCAGAAACACGACGGAATCCGGACGGAATTGTAATCATCATCGGACGATGAAACGGACGATCTTTTCTGGCTGCTACAAATGATGGGCGGTCTTTATGGACCTCCGTATGCCCCCAACACAGAGTCGGCGAAAAACTGCTATTTCATCGCTTTTCCTCCTCTCCAAGAACGATTCAAGAAAATACCCTACTGCTCCATGCGTGTGTGTGTGTTTTGATATTTGCCCAAGAATATTTCGCGTACGCAAAATGTCCGCGATAACGGCAGCATCCAGCATCAAAAGGTCAAAGTGGAGAGCGAGTATCGCCTAACCTAAAAAGTGGTTCGCTTTAACACGCTGACCGTTTTGCCGTTTCGTTACTGCTTCCGGCATGAAGCATTGCTTGCTGTTGGCCAGTGGCATTTCACAAAGCAGCGCACCCGGCATTAGATTCGGCGAGGTCCTTAAGGTCTTAACTATCGGGTAAAATATTACTCCCACAAACAGAAGGAAACAGGTCGGAAAAAAGGCGAGAAGATTGTCGGTTGAGGCCAGCAACATAATCCGATGCTCGGGCGACAAACAAAACCCAACCGGAACGAGCGCCGATGAAATGGGCCATGAAATCGGGAAATCGGAATAAAAATTGACCCTCCTGGGAGAACATTGTAAATTATTTTGTTTCGTTTCATTTAATCAGATTTGAAAACGAGTTTTTTATTATTCATCTTGGAGGAATGGAACCAAATGTGCGAATATTAAACGCGCTTTTTTACAGTTCGGAAAATAAATTCAACATCCGATTCAACCATTGGAGTCGAGTTTTGAGGATTCCCGCGGGTTCGTGGAAGATTAAAAGAAAACCTTGGAGTATAAATAAAGGCTCTAAAGCTTCCTTCTTCGTTGTTTTCTATACAGTATATGTAAAATTCTTTAAGAACCCAAAAGTGAATCACACTGCTTTGTTGGTTCAATAGTTTGGTTCACTTTGCTTGCGACACCTAATGACTTCAGAGGAAATGTAATCGTCTTCTAATGATGATAATTCCATTATGTGCCACACTTACATTATCCCCCACACTTGGTGGTTTTTATTGATCTACTCTGGGGATGCTATTATGATATTTCATGTTCCTCTTCTGCCGATGGTCACGTGAAATCCAATTAAAATTGGATGCTTCCGCTCGGCACTCTTTCACACTGGAGATTCACAGTATTCTCCTGCATACACAGCAGAACACATCAAACAGTCTGGCACACATACACACGGTAGAGAAGAAGCCCGAATGGCCACGAGACTACCTACCGCGTCGTGTTTACACCGCGACGGTCGTGGGAAAACTGAACGAACCGCCGCCAGGAACCGGCGTTTTTTCTGGCCGACGCTACTTTCCGTGTTTTCCGCTATTTGGAAAATTGGCGCTGCTGTTGCCAGTTGTGCACAGTGGTACGCGTACCGAGCTCAGGTGATAAGATTATTGCACACTCACGATGGTTGGCGCACAAGGATGTACGAAAATGAAATATTAATGCAGAAACCGTAGTAGGGTTGTTGCATCATAAAATGAATCCAATGATAAAGAATAAACACCAGAAAATCTCATAAAAGCATAATTAAATTGCAGGCATAAATCATGCAGTTCATCGTGCACGGGGGAAAAATTGCACTTCGTATGAGAGCGCGCGAGAAAACTCTCGACGACGACGTTGGAGAGTAATAATTGCATTTTGGCGCCATCGAATCCATGGTCAAGGAAGGAATAGTAGCGAAAACCATACATACAAGGCCATCGAGGCGGAAGGCTGGCCCTCTTATTCGTCGACTGGCGAAACTACCGTTCAACGGTGCCATCGGAAACAGATAAAATCCCGGAAGTGCCCTCATGCTGTGTGCTCGAAAACTGGGACGAAATAGGAACATTTTGAGCGAAGGTTCAGTTTGACATAAAAACGACCTCAAACCATCGGCTTTTTTAAACTTAACCAGCATTCAATACAACGTTAGGTTAATTTCACATTGCACATTGTCACAATGGCAGATAACTGACCCTTATGGCAGTATTAAGAGGGAAGTGCTATCACGAGCATTACATTACTCTGATAATTAGCATACCTGTTTTCCATTTCATTTATTGAAAATTGAATGGTTTTTAGAAATAAATGTAGGTCAATGAGGTTAAGAGATTGTGAAGAAAATTGTGTTACTTTGGAGAGTTTGTTTTCAATATCACTCAACAATAGCAGATGAATAAATCGGCTTCATGCTCCTGTTTGTCATCTCTATTATTAACTCTTTTAGCTTCATGCACCAGAGATGGTTTTTCCTTTTTCCGAGTTTATTATGATCGATTTTCCCAATGGCACCGAAACGTGTTGGTTTCTTTTCTCCCATTCAATGGCATTGTACTTGCACAATAAGAAGGAGGCTGAGCAACCAGGCGGGCGATCGATCGGTTACTTAAATTGAATTAGATTTCCAATCTTCGCCATTCGATTTGCACATAAAAAAAGGAAGAGAAAGGAAAACATCATCTCTAGACTCGTAGAGCCGGTCGGAGGGAACTCGGCAAAAGGCGAAAAGTCATTTCCATGAAGAGAGACCGATGCTCGATGCCGACCGATGATGTATGGTGTTGGGTTACACGTTTTCCATTTATCCCCTCAGCCGGCGGAAGGATCATGTGCTGCATCTCCGCCCGCGTGGCTTCGCGTGGGCAAATTGCGAACCTATGCTCTCGAATCCCCGTGGGGAGCAGCAAAGAGGGCAGGAGGGAGGAATGGGGCGGTGGGGGGATATAGGACCTATAAATTATGTAGCTTCCAGCGCCAGGGAAACACCCGAGCGTGTCGTTAGCGAAGATTTCGAGGGAGCTCCCGCACATTCGCAACGGACCATGTACGTCCAATTCGTATGTTTATGGGCGGGAAAACTTCGGGATCGACTGCATCCGACCTCCGGGAGTCTCTGCACGACACAAGCATTCCAGCCGTGGCGTGTCCTGTTGAAAAATTCATTGCCAAGGGCGCCCAAATCCAATGGGGTTGAGGTGAGAAGCGTTTACCTTCTTGCGTCACGTGAAAGCTGCTGATGAATTTCTGGGATGCACACTAGGACAGGGACATTGGAACCACACAATACGATTTCGTTCGGGACCCTTTTGTGCGGAGGAGGATATATTATGAGTATCGACCCGACCGTATTCCCAACTGTTGCGTTCTTTTAGATCGTTGATTTCCATACTTCTTTTTTCAAATCATCACGAGTGTAATATGTATGCTTCCCGATGGAAAACGAGGCTAAGGTGAGCCAGAAAATGAACTGACGGATGGAGGTAATGAAATGACACGATGACTCGTGGGAGGTCCCGATGTCCTGCCCTTCCCTGATGGCACGACAGCACGCGAGTTGCCCCGCGAACGCGAGCGACAGCAAGGCGAGACTCGGCCATTAAAAAGTATGGAAAAGCGGCGCGCTCGGCATGATGTTATTAAACGGGAGGCGCTGTTGTTATGGCGCACGATGAATAATGGATGAAGTGATATGACCAAAAGGTAAGCAGGTAGGCAGGCAGGCACCACCCCACGTGTCACTCGAATTTGCGATTAGAGTGTCGAATTATGGATGAGAGCATCCACTCCCCGCTGGAGCGTTGATAGTCGTTGAAAAAACTTTTATTTTGGTTTTTTGCCTCCAACATGTTTGGGTTTTTGTATAATTTTCCTGGCACGTGAAATCATTCATTATGCTACGATTCGCCTTAGTTTAAGAATTTTCTCACAATTTTCAACTTTATATCAACCACATGATCCACTTGCAGGAGTTCCTAACCAACAAATTATGGAATGAGGTAAATATTCGCAATACAAAGTTTCCCAACACGCAAAGACACATTGCGCCATGTTCAATTTAGTCAGTGAAATCAAACACCACCACCTCTCTAAGCGGACACATTGGAAAAGGATTAAAGGTTGTCCCGTTCCCGCACCGCACACTCCCTCAGGACCTCCCTTTTGTCTGCTCGCTTTTCCCTGATCCATTATTCATTGCATCAGGTCCAACGTTCGACTTTTCCTAATCAGCTTGTGGTAATTGCGCTTGCGGCGCTCCATCGTACATGAACATTCAATTTAGTCCCTGCTCGGCTAGATCCGCTAGACGATGGCTTTTCCCGGCTCGAGAACGTGTTGCGCCGAGCGGTATTTAATTATGTTCGGGTGGGAAAATCCCTAACCCCGAATTATCCCTCGGCTTGTGTCATGGTTGCCAACCGGAAGCAGTTAGACATCGAAAGTGACCGTAGTATATATGATGGTTCACTATTTAGTTCGGAAATCCCTAGTGGAGTGTGTAAAAGGGTTCTCAGGCTAATCAATATCTAAATTTTATGCTTTGTTACACCATGTTCAGAGCAATTAATAGGGTTGGAGACCGTATCCTCTATTTGGCTTCCAAAAAACTACCTCAAAATTTCAATCGAAACGAAACTACAGAGGATCAACACGCACTTTCGGTTTGGATTAGAGCCAAAACCAGCATGTTGTTCTAGGTGCTATATCCACCGGAAATATTGACCTTGTCGCTACAAACAACAGCAATTTCCCTTTTCCAGATTATTAATATTTGAACGATGCTCATCAATGAAAGTTCTTTGATCAGTTTTTGTTTCGGTTCTTGTTGACCTTTCACCAGCCAACTGGTGCTCCACTCATACTGGTTTGTGCTATTTTTACCCAACAATTAATTGCGGTCAACCGGCCATGACGAAGGATCAAACGAAAGAATCAAACCTGAGTACCAAACGTCCTGGCGTAGACGCTTTTACCGAAGATTTCTTTTTGATTAAATGTAGGTTGGACAGGGGAAAGGAAAGCTGAATGGATGGAGTGATGGCTAGACGTTATCGTACCTCAATGGCCCGAAGTCATTCAACATTCGTGAAATATTAATTATCAATTTTGTCCCTTCAGGGAAAAGGCCGGTGGCGTGCGGAAAAGCGCTTACCGTGTGGCCAGTTTGGGTTTCGCTAGGAGTGGAGACACAAACCTTGACACACGTACAACGAGCTTTTCCCCAAAAACACACACACACACAAGCAAGGCTGACATCATCCTTGCGAAGCGCGAGGATGCGTGTTGTCGCGCGAAGAGGTAAACATCGAACATGAAAAGTAGGGGAAAAAGATAACCGCATACTTACTGCTTCCACTGCTGCTGCTTCCGCCGCCGCTTCCTCCACCCGTGCTTATGCTGGGCACCCCGCCTCCGCCACCTCCCCCAAGGCTGCTGCTGCCACCCCCCGGCGTAACCGTCGTAGAACAGGCTGCCGCCGCCATCTCTCCTCCGGTCGTTTGCTTCGTTTCTTGCCAAGTCTTCGTACCGTAATGGTTCGCGGGCTCCCTCTGTTTTGTGGGGACGTCCCTGAAAACTCTTATCTCACTTCGATGGAGGGGTTTTCAGCTGTTAACAGCCCGTCGCGATGTCGTCTATAGCCTTTGCTACCGATGGGAGTTACTTTTCACACCTTCTTCCTCCCAAAAACACGGCACACGGTTTGCTTCGCGCTTAGTGACACTTCGATTTTCTTTTGTTTTCTCACACACATACACAAACACACACACGCGCGTGGACGGCTGACGGTAAATGGTTGTAACGAGGTATTTATCAGCTCGTCGAATAAGTTTTTCCCTCGACCTGCTTTGGGATGGATCTGCCACGCGAGGTTAGCTTTCGTTTCGTTCGGTGACTTTTGCTTTCTTCGTTGGGCACGCGTAGGGACACTTCATTTTGCACGCAATTTCCTTCCGCTCGGCCGTGCGTGCGAATGGGAAATTCAAAGGAAATCCACTGCAAGCGGAAAGGTGGCAAACGCGAGCCGATGTGCCGATTTGGCGAACGGAATGGGAAGGTTGGGAAAAACCTTCGAATAAAATATGGCAAAAAACGAGCGAATGCCGGTGTGTGTGCACGCCACTGGCAGGAGCGACTAAATGAAAACCGAAGGCAGGAACTGTTGCACGAATTCGAAACCGGTCGGTAAATCGCTCGGAAGGACCGCCGGAAGGTCTGCAGCTCGGAAGGCAGCGGAGGCGACAACGGTTAGGCTCTGCTCGAGGGCGAACATTTTTCCTTCCCTCTATTTTCCGTTTTGGTTCCGGTTGTCCGTTTTGGGGGGTTGTTGGTTCGAAGTGTGTTGGCGTCCCGGACTGTACGGCTAAAAACGTGTTGCCGTTGAGATGTTTTTATTGTTTCGCTATTTTTTTTTCGTTTTGTTCTTCGGTTTTTCTCGAACTTTAGTTTGGAAGTCCTTTTCTTGGTGAAGCGCGGAAGTGATGTGTTCGACTTCGGTTCGGTTGTGCTATTTGTCTTCTGGTGTTGTATTCTCGTCACAGACACACAGCTGTGTGTTTCTGGGTTCTAACATTGATTGAAGCTTGGAAACCGCCTGGTTACGGAGCTGCATGCCTTAGTGATAGCATGAGGAGGGAAAGAAACGAAAACAGAAGGAAAATGGAACTTAGTACCGTTCGAATTGCTGTAGAGAATCTTGTTGATTTTTACGTTGTCGGGGTGGCTTGTATAAACTCTATCATAAACGGTTGGTCGAAAGTGAGTATTTATCCCTTGGCAATCCAAGTACCCTTCGGTTCACCGTTTTACTCACGGAACGTGAAATTTCAACTTTTCCATGTGTTCATATTTCACACCCAAGGGTTAATACAAACTTCGAGACATTCGTGACTCTTCATACTCTTTATGCTTATTTGTGTCAAGCCAGTCGAAAGGTGTAACAGTTGCAAATTTGGTTTATTGACACCATTTTTCAACCCGCCGAGAAGGAGAGCCCATTTGTCAAAGTCAGCCATGCTGAAACACCCAACCGGAATGATTGCCAGACATGAAACGGTTGTTCGTACTTGACGATTGTTTGTATGTCAACCTGTTTATTGTGCAAGGCACATGTAGAAATTTATTATTTTATCAAATACAGTTCTATTCTGTTGAACACCAACCGGGAAAACACCTGTTCCACGTACGTGTAGGGAAGATAATTGAAAATGTGCAACGCATCAGATTGTGTGAGTATCAAAATTGATGTTTCATTTGTGCATGCATGATAAAAAAATTAAGTGGTATAAAAAAATTAAGAGATCGATAGAGAACTTTGGAGAAGGTCATCTCTAGGTTTTTAGTTTAACATCAAATGTAACATTTTCAATTTACGCTCTGTTCACTTTCACTGTTTTTGTAATCGCTTTGCCCATCAAAATAATTGTATGATGCCTTATATCTAGCGTAAATAAAATTCCTCCTCACGGAGACATTTTTCGATCGCGACAAAAGCGAAACACACGTCCCAGAGAGCCGCAACGCAGCAATTGTTCAGACTGGCAGCAAGCCAAACGGCGTCATTAAATAAGCTGTAGGATAATGTAGGATAATTTATCGACCATACGACAGACTGTCGGGAAGAAGTGAAGAGAAGAAATTTGGAAGGGAAGAATAGTTTAATTTTTGGCGACATTTAAAAGAGTACTCGACAAGCCGGCTGCGACGTGCCCAAAGGCTTCGCGACGAGGAAAATCGATGCACAAAAGCGCGTCGCGTAGAACATTTACTAGTCCTGCCTTCTCCACTATTCCTCCTTTTTTGGCCGAGACGAATGCAAAACACGGGTGTGGATGGATTTCTGTTGACAGCGAGGAGAAAAGTACGTTGTTGTAAACTAACAAACCAACCAGAAGAAGCATTTTGTGATGCTCACTGTAATTTGAATTGTAAATTGCAAACTCTACGTCTTTTTCTCCTTGCGATGTTGTGTATTCAACTTCGCGGGAAGGAGTTTTGGTTGCTTTAGCTTCCGTTAAGCAGCAGCTATTTAAATTTGTTAAACGGAATAGCAACAAATCGTTTGACATTAATCGAAAATCCTGCTTTTTCCTCTTCAATTGTGAGATTCGCTCGAGCCCGCAACGAATCGCCTATGCTCATGGCGCGACCCTGACCGGAGACATATTTTCCGTTTCAATTCGAACCACGCCGGTCTGCGCCGTCCGAGGACATTTCGATGGCGGCATTACAATGAGCGCTAGCAAAGGAAAAGAAAAACACAGTGTGCCGATCTTCGATAGAAATAGATTCCCTTTCGAACGAGAACGAAAGATCAAATCCAACCACGTGAGAGCGAGCGCGTGACTCTGGCGTCGCCTTCAGCTTATTTTCATTTTGGTCGTACTTTTTTTTCTTCTCTCCGTTCGTTATCCGATGGATGAAAATGTCCTACGATGCGTGTCACTTGCTTCTTGGGTAAGTGATACATGGGATTTTCCTGGCTCCAGTAAGGTGGCGCTCGTTGGAGTAAATCGAATCATAAATCGAGTTAGTAACGACCAGGTCTTTTCCCTCCCGAAGAAGGTCTGCTCTTTATCTGCTTTGCTGGTGAAAGGACGCTTCTTTTTTTATCGTTGCCCTGCTTTATTCTCAATCTGATCCTCCTTTGCCCGCGTCCGGATCGAAGCGGATGATATTTCGTTCCCATTGCGTTTCTATCGTCCTTGCGACGAGTCTGATTAAATGGAACCGGAAAGGGATTAGATGTAAAATATCAATCTCGGACGAATCGTCCTCCTTCCGTTTCCTATAATCGCTCTGTTGCCTTACAAACGTCAACGGCATCATTACTATTGCCTTCCTCGTGACATATCAGGTTTCGCCGGTGAAGTGAAATGGTGCTGTCGCATAATAATTGGCCCAACCTAACGCGGAAAGTGACGAAAGACCATCTGGGTTCGGTGGAAACGGTGGAATGTGCTTTGAAACGTGATACTTACTACTGATGCGCGGGACCCTGGACATCAAGAGGCAATTGTTACATTCTGGCGACGGTTTCCAAATCGTTTCATCTCGCCATCGAGCCCGGAATGTGACCAGGATTTTATGAGAAGTTCATTATGGCAATCTCATTGTTTCAATTCCAATTATGTCAATTATTTTGCTCGACATTGCACCCTGTGTTGTGCTCACAATCTTTGATTGTATCGTAAAGAAAATGAACGAAAAAGAAAATCGGGTAAATCACGGTCTTGTGCCAACTAAAAAATTGGTCGTAATAATTATAGCACGCCCAAGAACATAACAGCATACAGCAATCGATAACAAAACATCATAACATGAGCCAACAACATCCCATGGAAGGGGAAACTGTTTTAGGTCGGATAAATTCCTCGGATAAGCAAGAGCGAAACAAAAGACGAAAAAGGCCTGTTTCAAGCCACCAACCGACGAAACTAAACGACACAGCCTATTTTTCCTGGTGGGAGAAAATAGCAGTCCAGTTG
The DNA here is from genome assembly GCA_000441895.2 of Anopheles sinensis. Lineage (NCBI taxonomy): Eukaryota > Metazoa > Arthropoda > Insecta > Diptera > Culicidae > Anopheles > Anopheles sinensis. Next base: position 728,605 of record KE524785.1, on the reverse strand, counting down.
CCGGAAGGGGAGCAAAGCAAAAATCAATGTTTTACTGATTAATTATGCGAGGTTTTTTTTCTGTTCTGTTGTTGTTGTTGTTCGCCAGATTCGACCCAAAACGTTGGACGCCAAAGATCGTTTCGTTTATGCTCCGCGTTCCTTCTACCTTGCCAAAAGGGGGGGGTCCTTGGGGGTTTCCTTGGAGGAATATCGTAAATGATTCTACGATGAATCCAACGGGTGAGAAAAAAAGCTTTCACGGCTTCGTCACGCATCTACACCTTTGAGAGGGGAGGGAAATTGGGAAAAAAAACATGCGGCCTGAACGGTATGTGGCCTGATGATGCAGACCGGCCCCCGTGGTCCATGTGCGTTGCACGAGATACTTTCCGACACGAACACACATTAACGAATCCGCTGTTGCGTGTGCCGTGGTCTCCGGTGTGAGGGAAACATTCAACCTCCTCCTGATGAAACCCGGACTACGAATACATGGAAATGTTGAATATGCCAACAATGCCCACCGGCCTCTGGGGAAAATGTCCTTCTGCAAGGATTTCCACGGACCAGGGAGCATCGTCCTCATCGCCGTCGTCGCTCCGTTTGTTCGCCATTTTTATAGCCCGTAGGCTACTCGGTGGCGCCAGCAGGATGTCACCCATCCCGCGTGCTCTGGCACGTCCCGGCGTACAAATGGTGGAAAGAGTGTGAAGGTGGACAAGTAATTATTTTGTCAACCTCACAGCCACGGACGCTTTCGGGCGGTTTTCGTTGGCCTTTGCGTGAAGTCGGTGGTGGACGCGGCCGCGTGTCCAAAAGCCCGCAGTACGTTTCCGAGTGGTTCCGGTTTCGTGGTCTCCCGCGAGACACCATCGTTGTGGTCTGAGCTCGGGCATGCAAACTTTAAGGCATGAGCGAATTCCAATTATTTTCCCATTTTGCCCAGACGCCCAGAAGTTTTAACGCCTAGAGCAGGCCGTATCTCGTGTGCGTCACTCTTTTGGACCTTACTTTGGGGATTTCCAGCAAAATAACGGAAGAGACGATAAACCGGTTTCTTTCCATTCGCAGAAATGTGTTCTTGAAGTGTTGATAATAAGCGTGAAGTCATACCTTCTTACTGTAGACGTTCGCTTATCTGAATGTTGTGTGAGAAACATCGTCTTGCATCCATTTGTATGTGCTCCTTTGTTAATTCACTTGCTTTTTTGCACTATAGAAGAACAATATGGTCACAAACTCTATTGCTTCAATGCTTCACTCGTTCAGCGCTCATTCAGTAGTGCTCTATGGATAAATCAAGGAGGAAGTAAATACGATAAATCAAACTAGGAAGCTAAACTAAGGCAAAATTAATACAAAATCAACATAATATGATTAACACCTTCTCTTCCACGCCTGGGACAGGTCGTGTTCCCACATTTAATGGTTGTCACTAACGCTTCCATTTCTCACACTTCTCGCACATATTCATCTAAAAATAGGCTTCGACCGGTCACGGTTACCGAAGATCAACAATCATTCCGATTGTGTCCGGACAGATAACAAAACATAAAGAACTATCGTTGATCAGGCAGCTTTTAGATGATTTGTTTGCACTCTGCAATGTTTGTTTTACAAACACAAACCCCCGCAAATCTTCGTCATCCGTCAGTGGCAGTCGCGAAACAGTAAACTCGGTTTGAGGAGCGCAAGTGTAGTGTCTCGACGTAAAAGAAAAAAAAGGGGAAAACTTTGATGTTGCCGTCGCGAGGTCAAGCCGGTCGAGAATGCTCCACAGCAAACGCACACTAGCCCCACGTCGGGCTTGTTGTGATTCACACGCAACGAATTCCCGGAGAAGAGAGGCGCACGCTCTTGGAAGGTTCTAAGGAACATTCGCGCTAGGGAGGAGAAGAAAATTTGTCAAAATAATACTGATGGCACTGCCTGAATGGAAAATCGACAAATCGGTCGTTTTGGACGACACATAAGTACACCCACTTTCACAAAACCACGGTACACCGTTAGAATGAAGGAAACCAACACAGGAGTCGTGAGCTAATGTAACCGAAAATCGTGTGCCACGTGAAACCGAATGCTGAAGCTCACTAGGGTCATAGATGATTGCTTCATCGTGACTTACACTTTGCGTCTGTGTGCTTTCCTACAGGGGGAGGGAAAACAGGGGTTGGTGATTTTGGGGTAGGGGTTGAACCAAACACAAGCTCGCGGACTGACGCGCGTCCCATCCGGTTCCCAGTTTCGATCTCAACTAAAACCATCGAAGCGTTTTCCGTTCGAAGAAGCACGATGGCTTGCTCTCGGCGGTTCAGGAGAATCGCGCTTTTCGCTCACGGTTTCGCGTGTTTTTCTTTTCCAATCTCTTTGACGTTTGTTCTCGCGCGATCTTGGAACTCACCGCACCTTCCATTGTTTTGACAGCGTCGCGTAGTACGCAACCGGATTCGCGTATTAGGCGTCTTCCTGATAATCGCGGCCCCCAAAGCGATCGGTGAACGATTGTGTGTCTTTTTAAAGCGCTACATCGTAGCTTAGCTCATCACTTACTAGATTCACAACGTTGCCATGACAATAGTGCTATAAAATTGGCCTCAACTAGAGTTCGAAAAGCCCCAACGTTGAGCCTCCGCAGTAGCCTTTTCGCGTATTTTCTGTTTGTGTTGTTTGACCCACCCCCTCCGCACTTCATGTTGTTGCGCGGGGACGCGTGCGCGCTACTCACTCACACACTCTCAGCCCACGGAAGGGCCCTTCAGAGGGACCGATTGGGGACTGGGGATTGGGGATGCCAACAAGTATAATGCCTGGCAGCATGGTAGACTGGGGAGACACCGAAAACCACGCGCTGAAGCGTTACTAGCGTTACGCTGGGGCTCGTTATCATGCTGCAGTAAATGACCTACGTGCAGTGAGGCCTCGTAAAGTGCAATAGCCGAGCGTGTCGCGAGCTGATTGTGCCTCCATCGGTGGGCTTGAGTTGAGGAATGAGGTACGGAAATTAAAATACTTATGAAATCGAACAAAATTAAATTATTCCGCAGATTAAGTCAGGAACCGATTAGAAGCACTACTATGCAAAAGCACCTTTGCTTCTGGCACGGCATCTGAAAGTAAGATTCTTATGCTCGCATTTCATTGATAAAATGTTGAGTGCATCGGGCATTGCAGAGGGTTGAGGACAAACATGTTGGGGCCGCATGAACGTACTCTCCACTAACACAATCACCACCACAAAGAAAGACAGCCGCGTGGTACTTTTTTAGGAACAATAGAACCGTTACTACACTGTATCCGTAAAAGGGTGTGAAATTGAAGCTCCACTAAACGATTGATTTGGCGACTGGCTTTAGCAGCAAGTTGACACTCGTTTAACACCGTTTCGCTTGAACTCTATGGATGGAGGATGATAAACTTTTTCTTTCAAGTTTCACACAATTGAAGCACTGCGGAATGTTAACCACGCCTGTAAAAATGGAAAACCACGTACACGCACAAGCGACCCTTACAAGGAGCATAATCACAGAATACGTTTTCACTTCACAGCGTGCCACCAATGTTGTGAAATGTTGTGAATTTTCCTCATCGTGGCGCGATGGACCGTGACTGTCCGATATGGTGCCGCACACTTTACAGCCCAAAGTTGACAAAAGTACTGTCAAGCTCGCTCCGGGACTACGCGATTCTATGCCGTTTCTCGCACACAATCATGTGATCCACGACATGGGACATGAGGAAAGATGCCAGTTTTCATGCGCAATAGTTTTCCGTCACTCACTCACACTGTGAGCTCATTCGGACACTCCGAAGTCGTGTAACTGCCGTGGTCCAGAATGCAGTGTTGAATCTGCAGGGGAATCTGCAAACCGTTACTATGAATTAAAAGTGTCCTTTCCGCTCCCGGCTCCCGGTTGCGGATCGGTATAATTAATTGGTGGTAACGAAAAAACAGCTTTATTAACTAGTGAAGCAATTTGACGCATAGCATGGAGAAAAACAACCCGCAAGACTTGATATGAAACGGAATAAAACCTTGTTGCACTGAGGGCAAATTTATTAACAATAACGATTTCGGCGACCGATAAGCGCCTCGAAAGTGTGTAAAGAAGACCCTTTTTAAACATAACTGAAACATTTACGATACTTAGTACACATGATAGTCTGACACACCATTGCATTCACAACATTTCCCAAAACACTTGCAAAACAAAATAGAAAATTACCAACACGCAATGAAAGAGGAGAGCATTCTGTGGAAAGAATTCTCCCGAAAGGAATGACCAGCATAAGGATCCTATGGAAAGCGGATATTCGAATCATGTTCAACATCATATCTTGCCGTTAGTTCGAGCCCTTTCCCCTAGCCTTCAAGCAGCAGACTGCGTTGATGGTTTCTTGTTGCGACTTTTCCCGCCATTAGTCATATGTTGCTGCTGCTGTTGATTCGTTTGCTGTTGTGGGGCCGTTGCAACGGAGTGTGACGCTTTGGTGCCGAGAGTGGGTTGTTTTTGCTGCTGGAAGGTGCTTCGGACGTCGCTCATGGTCGGCGATTGCTTGGCCAGTGGTTTCAGTGACGTCGGAGTAGGGGATTTCATCGGAGGCCCGGCCGCTACCCCGGGGATGTTGTGATTGATCGGCTTGTTCTCATTGTTTTCCGGCGAGCTTGTTAGGTTAGGGATACTCTTCGAGGGCGTTGTAGTGCTGGTGCTGCTGGAGGCCGCATTGCTATTGCCGTCCGTTCCGACCGATGCTGAAGATTGCGTATTGTTCCCCTTTTCTATCATGTAAATCAAAGAAAGATCATTAGTACATAGGACACTCATTTTGGACTGCTGATTTACCTAATTCTGCAGCCGACTGAGACCGAATGGGTTGATTGACCGATTTGGCGCTAGAGGAATTTTTCGAAGCCCCCGCTGACGCATCGATGCCATTCTTATGTTCGCTCGCAGATCGCTTTAAGGTCTCCGGTTTCGGTGCAACTGCAGCCTGCTGGCTTCCGCCATTCAACTTCTTGTCCGCTTCGAGGGTAGGTTTCTTGGGCGAAGGGTCAGCATCGGATTGCGAGCTGCTGGAGTCATCCGATGGCGATGAGATGTCTTCGACCTGAAGGAATTGAGGAGATTGATGTGAAATATGTTCCAATTGGGGAAAAGGTTTTCTCATGCCCCACTTACATTGAAACTGGAATCGTCCGCGTTAGCGTACTTATCGAGCAGCTCCTTGTATCCGGCATCTTCGAAGGAATCCTCATCACTGGCCCCCTCCTCGTCGCTCTCGGCTTCACGCTGGTTCAAGTTGCGCTTCTTCGACACGGGGACGGTTCGCTTTTGTGCCGCAGTCGAAGGCTGATCCTTACGGAACACCACGGCATGGGCCACGTCCGAGTTGTTGTCCGCCGCCCGGTACGGTCGGGTGCAGATGACCATCTTTAGCGGCAGAATAATGCGCTGAAGCCAGGTTGAAGCGATCCCCTGGGGAGATTCTTCCGAGGCCCCCTCATGCCGGGAGATACGCTGCAGTCGCTGACCGCGATACTTCAGTGCGCGTAGCTTTCGTCGCTTGTTCTGCAGAAAACCCACCATGGTCGTGGGAAGCACCGGACCACGTCCGATCACTTTCGCTCCCATCGACAGAACCGTTCGGATCAGACGCAGTACGATCAGCGCCGGTAGGAAGAGCAACCAGGGCAGCGGTCGTATCAGTGGCGGTCCGGAAATGTTTGTTCCAGCGTCTTCACTTTCCTCGGTGCCGGCGACGGCGGGCGACACCTTTTCGGAGGTCGCCGTCTTTTCCGTCATGATCGGAGGATTCTGCGGTAGGGACCAGCGAGCCGTTTTCTCCACCGTCCACAGCAGATTGTCGATGCGCTTGTACACGAATTGCCCGATGGAAGTAATCGCTGCCCGCGCCATCACATCGTACAGCATGTCCGGAAGGGTGGAGCCTCGCGCTTCGGCGATCTCCTGTCGCGGTTGCAATCGGAAAGGACGGAACGGACAAGAGTTATTAAGCCGGCAACGTGTTATCAGAGGCAAACATCAAATCAAAACATGTCTACCGGGGGCGATCGGATTGAAACGAAGTCCTATTCCCGCTCTCCGCGACTCACCTGTTCGTCTGCCGCACTGATTGCGTTTACTTTCCCCATGGTTGGAACCTTGGGCTCTGGTGTCGGTCCAGGTTCCAGGCACTACACGCCCTAGCACAGTGGTCGCCGGTTCCAAAGGACACTCTCCCGTACGACACGCAGATCCGATCAGAGCACTCCGACAACTAGTGGCAGCAGAGCGACCCGAAAGTGATCGTATCGATCGGTCCTGCGGTACAATATACTGATGATAAGCGAGGTTAGAGTTCTCTCATGCAAGGCATCGGGCAACGGGGGAGGCATGGACGGGGGAGTAAATCGCCATCATCGTTCGCTTACAATCGGCCAGAATTGTCTACACTACTACACGCCGGTTCGAAGCAGGTACTTGATACTCCTACATCTGCATCCATACGAATTAGGCAGCTTTCAATAAATAATAATCGGCTGTCCGCTAATCGGCGTAATCATTTCAATCATGCTATTTTTTGCCAGCGAGCAGCTTCGCACGGTCTTTTCAAAGCGGAGGAATTTTGATAAAGAATTTTTCTTTTGGTTTATTTCTCATCAGTCACACACAGGCGCGCACAACGTGAAGTATTCGGTGGAAGAATGCATTCAATTTCTGCTATCAGGGACCGCGTGCAACTTGGAGAGTTCAGAGATTATCAACGTGGAGAAAGTTTATTGAAATTAAATTAAACACCGACTTACAGTACGACTACACACTGCCGAGAGGTTAAAGTGCACGCCGTTCGCTTGTTCAGCGTGCAGGAAAATAAGGACAGATTGGACGTTGCATGGAGACTAAAACGAAGTCATTCTGTCGGTAATACATAGTGTGTCTTACCTTTTGATTTCGTTCCAAATGGACACCGCTCTGAACGATCTGCTCGCGGACAGGCCTACAGATAAGCCCGGGATGGGTACAAAAAGAATCTCACACAAAAAACCACCCGCATTAAAATCACACACAAACACGCACTACTTGGGGGATGGAATGTTCACGAACGTAGGGCTCCTCACTTTATTTTGATTTTTATCGATGGTTTCACTATAGTGTCTAAAGAGCGCTCTAGTCGGGCAACCAATGTTGCTCTGGGGAACTTTTTTCGAAGCTCCAGCAAGAGACGGCACGTGGTTGAAGCCTTCGGCGTTCGTCCTCGGAATGATATGGAACGATATCGTGACGGGCGAGACACGGGGTCTGTTGCCGTTCAAAGCTCGACAATACTACCAACAGTGCGGAGGCGAATAGATCTCCAGTTCGGATCCGCCTTTGGAGATCAGACGTTTAACCCCTTTGATCCCGGAGACGTTTGAGCACGCTGGGGGATAGAATGGAACTTGGGCACAACCAGAACGGATCACCGGGAGCTGGTTACCTGCAGTGTACGGATCGGTGTAGTGAACTGAACGCTCCCGAACGAATTGATGTTTGGGCAATACCGATCGAACGGACGTGCAGTTGATTGCCTGGACGGTGCAATCTTGACCCACTACTGCTTTCGGTCCCACCATCGCCGGCTGCCACTGTGTTTTTTGTGCGCAGCGCAGTAATCATCGCATTCGGTTCCGATCGGTGTGTGTTTGCCATCCTGACAGCATTTGCCATCACTCGATGCGGCATCGAATGCGGGGAGGAGGAATAGTGGTGCTGGGTATGGATTCTGTTGCGAGCGATGCGATTATAAATAAAGAAGGTATGGCTGCATTGCGCGATAGGAGCAGCTGCAGATGCATGTGAAGTGTGCACCGGTTGAAGTATTTTCGTTTTATTTTGCGCCTAAAACAACGATCCAAATGACGCATGTCCATTCGTCATTGCAATAATTATGTGCACTGAATCACACTAGAGTTCTCTTCCACTCTGTTTGAAGTTTCCAACGAAACAAGTATCAAATTTTTTTTCTTTTATTGCAAAAATGCGTTTATAATTCGTAGCATCAACATCAGGTAATTATGTTTATGCAACGGTTATAAACGGTGATTTGAATTCGTTTCAAACTGACAGCCTTATACCACTTCAACGTTTTGCGAACCGGTAAATTACCGATTCAGTAACCCAGAGCAAAATCCGACGCGTTTAGAGGTCAAATTTCCCGATTCGCTCAAAATCGTGAGAGTCGATTTGGGAGATCCTCTCCGAAAGTTGCAATTTATATTTTATAATATTTATTTAAAAACTAAGAATTGAGGAACAATCTTTGATGTATCAAGATGTTTGTCTTCAAAAGACCTTTCATTTGAGGGGTCTATTGTGAAAATTGGCCAACGAACGAAGAAGTTGTTAACAAATTTGCTATTTCAGTTGTGAGCACGTTGTTCATTCCAGCAATCTGCTGCCGAGCGCGGGCCGATTGTTCAGTGTAGCATTGGCGGCCGAAGAGAACGGTTGTGAGGGAAAAACGAGCGCGTGTTTGGTGCCGTTCGCGTAATATTCGACCGTGTGCGTAAGTGACGACCCTTGGGGTGTGCATTCCGCGCCCCTTTCAACCCTTTCGCTCGATTTCGCGACCGTCGTGGAGAAGTGGTGTGTGCGGTTTTTTTTCTACGTTGCCTTCCCGAATCACGTTCTCGGTCTTCCTGTATGCCTCTTTCGTGTTTCACAATCTCAATCGCATCTCCTGCGTAGCTGTGTGTGTCTTCCACCAGCGTCATTCAGGTGTTCCTTTCTTCCCCGCTTCTGTTTAAAATGCTACTTGTCCCCTGCGAGACGGCGAGTCAAGGATCGGTTGGCGACACTCTTTTAATTTTTTCACATTTATGCTTTCCCCCCTTGTCGGTGTGTTTGTGTGTTTATGCTCCCCGTTGCGCTGCCCAAATTAAAAGGCTTGATCAAGTGTGTACTACTATCCCGATCGAGTGTGCTTATGCGGTTTCCATCTTCTGTCCCCCTTCTTTTTCTTCACTGGCGGCTATTGGTTGGTTTTGTCGCAGCTGCCGGAAGCTGGATGCTTGGTGTGGATCGATCGAACAAAAGCCCCGCTGGACACAAAAGAAGTAACCACAGCTCACTGCTCGATGACATTTTCGTTTTGCTGATCGTGCGCAGCTTTGCGCCACGAGCCAACAGTGTACCTAGGTGTACAAACTAGCGTGTGCTTGCGTCCTTCTACGGTCAGCTTAACCAACGTCGGCTCGAAAAGGTGCAAGACCTTAGAGGCACGAGACGAGCTGTGATCTGCGGAGCGTGTGTATGCCGAGAACTGTGCTTTAATTTGCTTGCTAATGAAATAAGCCACATTAACCACGTGTGTGTGTGCGTTCACGTATGTGTGCTTTCCGTGCATTATTTCATCATGCCAATATCCAGTTTCTTGCGTCCAGTTTCCAGCATGATGCAGCGCACCCCCCTCGGGCTGCACACCCCCGGTCCACCCTCGGGTTGAGGCTCGGTTGTTGATTGTCCTTGTCTCGCGGAGGAGCAGGTTTTTCTGGCTGTTGAGGGTTGAAACAACAAATGAATCAGAAAAAAGCCCACCTGAGGCCATGTGGCGATTTGTTTTAGTGCTGTACCGTCGTGCGGTGTTGTGTTTCGTACCTCGTATTACGCACCACCGAGCGAGAGCCGGTACCGACATCACATAAAACATGTTGTCAACGGTCCATAATCGGTCATCGGAGAAGACGGTGAAATCAACAACTGAAAGTGTGCTCGTACTCAAAGTAATCAAAAACACAAACGTAAAATGCAGAGATTCAGTGGCATCTCCAACAACGAACCGGCGTCATCACGACGCGTCTTCTCGAACCGCAATCAAAAGATGCTGCGAACGCTTTCTTTTACGCCGTGAAGATGTTGTGATCGATGGATATAAAATGAGTGCGGATGGGTATTAAATAATGCGCATGAGCAGACCGTCTACCCTGTCTTCACGTCCTGCATGTGCCTCGGGTTTTGTTCGATGTGTTGACTGAAGAAGCGTAAGTGCGTGAAGAAAAATCGAGAGGCTTCAAATGGGAACCGGCGCGATCTGAGCAAAAGGGAAGAGCTGTGATGATTGTTGGTCAATTACCGAGGCTCATTATCATCATGAATAGCCGAGGGGGTGGGTGAGTCAATATTTGTCTTAAAAATCTTACCGGTGACCGTGTGCTTCCAGAAGATGAACAAAAAAACTCCCCTGTGTGTAGTAATTATGCGTGTACATATGTGTGTGTGTGTATGTGATTGGATTTTCCTTTTATTACCATCGGCGAGCAAGCAACCGTGTGGGTGGGTGGATGGAGTGCGATTTTCCTGAAAAGCAACAGAAAACGCTACCGAAATGGTCTGCAGAGAATCATTATTTCCTCCACCCTCTCAAGTGGAAATATTCCTCAAGGAAGTGGTTTCTGGCGATGCCAAGCTTTTGAAATCGATTGATTTTGGATCAATTTTATTCAATTTTCCCCCGCGCTTTCCGATGCCGATTTCTAGCCCATTATCCCAGGCCAATTCATGAATCGATGTTTGAGATGGCGTGCCTGTCTGTGTGTTTGTGTGTGCGTGTGCCGCATTTCTTGAACCCCAGAAAATCGGAAAAACATCCTCTTGAAAAGGAAAAGTTTGCAAAAGTGTCGGTTGGTCGGTTAAAAATAGAAAACGCGCAATGAAGATCATTCATTTATTAGTGATAACTCGGGTTTCGTGTTGATTTTCATAGATACCCCGGAAAAGGAGTTAAAAGCCGGCCGATAAGGCCAAGAAATGACGACAGCAACGTTGAAGAGAAAGTATTCAATAGATGGCCGCAGAGATCTCGCCGCCATTGTTCGTAATTTCGCAACGAATTCTGCGTGCGAATCGAAAGACTTCAACGGCCTGTCAAGCGAGAAA
>KE524785.1:661324-714497 GCA_000441895.2 Anopheles sinensis | reverse complement strand
CGGCAGCAGCTGCACTGCGAGAAGCGGAACTCGAGCTCGAAAGAGCACGACGGGAGCAGCGAAATTTTCGTGCACGGGCACGGGCACGGGCCCGGCAGGGACCAGCCCAATAATGAAACAGCCCAATAATGGGCAGTAGTTAGCTAAGGTGGAAGGCTCGATGGCAAGATGCTCGCCCCACACAGCTCTACCGTGAAGGTGCATGCTGTGTGGGGCACTTAAGAGCAGTTGCAGGGACTAGCAGAATTTCTTTCAAACTGTGATATTATTATTTAAGTAGTATTTTAAGTGAAATAGATTCTGCGAACCCTGATTTAAAAAAAAAAACAACTGCGCACTACTTGTCATATGCTGCGGGCCATAATAAGTAAACCATAAGCAAACCAGTGTTTGGCAAGTCGCTGGACACGTGGGAGGTATCGAGTGTTTAATTTTCTCGTTTCTCTTGTGAGGTGGGGGTCTTGTTAAGAAGTTTACTCAGTTACGCACAAGATTACACACCATACAGCACGATCGTGAAGACATTTCAAACAAGAAGGCTTCTTTCCAGTTCGATTATGTGTGGTTATTGCTGGAAATTATTTTAAGACATTTCGATTGCTGATTTTGTCGCATTTAAGTAATCTCCAACAGCTTTTAATATAGTCTATTTCTATTTCTAGTTTTTTTTCTATTTCAACAGTCCGTTCGTGGCTATGTTTTTTTTCTTGAAATTTGTTTCAAACACATCCGACGCAACGCCGTTTGCTACCGATTCGATTCTAACGACGAGAAAGCCTGCCGAAGTCAATGATGATGATGATGATCGCTCATGAATTAAAAGCCGCAATAAAACATAGTGAAAAGGGGCAAATGGGAGAAAAAAAGGAGCCACGATCCAACGCGATCGCTTTCCTTCGCGCGCAGCAAAACGAAGTTTGAGATCATGGTACGGCCAAAAGGGAAGGAATACAGAAACGCAGAAGGTAGTTTTAAAGAAAAAAGGTGGGCCTAGAGGTAATGTTGAAACACACACACACGCACACACACAAGGGTCGCGCTGGAAGGCAAAGTGAAGAAGCAAGTATTGATGAATTTTATTGAAGCAAAATCGATAGAAAAAGAGTACGAAGCGTCCGAAGGAGGAGGGCGAGTGGTGGGAAACCAAACTTTACTTCATCCCGGGCGGAGTTACTGGATGTTCCGTGGGTCTTGTCTTGGGACGGATGATTGATCTCGGAAGCAGAAAGAAGACGGCTTGAAACAAGTAAAGCCGATCAATAATGGCGAGCGAAAGAGAAGAGCGATCGATCGCGCGATGGGTTGCTTATAAAAAGGGTATAAAAACTCCTGCCAAGTCGGAGGGGCTGAAGAAGGGCGACCTGGAGCAAACCAGCTCCATAAGCTTCCCGTAAGAAAGCCCTCCACGCGCGATGGTTTGTGAAAAATTCGATCTTTCATACGATCGGCAGCACGACACACACGGGGCCGGACTATGAAATACCGCAACGAATCGCGTCGACCGATTCCGCCGCACCTGTCCATCGCCGCCGCCACTGTCGCCGGTCCTGCCGAAGACCTTGGCTTCCTCCTGACAGAACCCCCTCGGCGGGTCTTTCCCCGCGCATGAAAAGTCAAGTCTCGCGCTCAAGATGTTGCCGTCCGGCAGCAAGCGACAAGCAAGAAGTGATGGTAGTTGTGTGTTACTTCACGTTCGCACCCGGCATTTGTCGCCAGACACACGCACGCCGACTTTAAGACTTTCTTCACAAACCATCGCGTCTTTCCGTTCTCCGCTTCTCCCTAGTCGAGCAATCGATTAAACGAGTGCGATCGATCGTGGGTTGACGAGGCCCGGCAACTTTTGTCACATAAGTCGGTTGTTTCATTGCCGCGAGGCAAGCTTAAATGCCAGCGAAGGAGCAGGTTTAACTCTTTGCACGCGATGTTGCCCCTTAACGGGAGTGAGTGTTCAGTTTCGCTCCTTCACGAAAGAAACACTCTTCTGGCAAGATTCTAAACGTTCGTCAGGGTTTTTGGGGAAAAGGTTCACTCAGTCGAATACGCAACTAAAAGATGTACTTACAGCACCTTCGCTACTTACATCACGGAGCCGGTCTTTAGGCATAATGATAATCTTCCACTCCTAGGTCTCTGAAGTAGATGATGATCATTCGTTTGGCGGTAATTATTATTACCGGACCCTCCGCACAGTACCCCTCCCCTCGCCGGCTCCCGAAAGGTCCAAATTGCTTTATCATCCAGTCCCCATGGCCGGTCGCTTCTTCACAGCGGCGTAATTACACGCGCTTACTCTCGTCAATCGTCAGCGAATAGGTCGACATTCGTTCCACCCCATGTGTGCATCGTCAATCATCGCGCTGCTACGGCTGAAACGAGACTTGAATACCGAAAAACCGGTGCCCGGTTTCGCTGCATGTGTGACCTGTTCCTGCTGCATTCGTTCTGGTCCGGATCTTGAGTGCCTTCCTGTTCTGCCATTGCTTCGAATCGAAGGGAGTGCGTGAGCGAGACGATGCTGCAGTTGTTGTTGAACGCGCAGGAGGAAGTAACGAAAGTGCACCTTACATTTCCTCACGCGTGAAGAATGCAGCCGACGCTGAAGAACTACCGTTTGCTCGTAAACTACATCTAACGCTAAGTTTAATGTTCTTCTCCACAGGAGGCGGTCGCCCGGTTTGGAATAAACGTAACTCAATAGGAAAAAATCCTTCATTTCGTCACCTCAAGTACAGTGACCCCGGGAGGACGATCCACGGAATCGTGATCTTGTTCTCGTTGGCATCGTGCGTAGTGATGAGTTTAAAGTTAAATCGTTGTGAGCGGTGCTTTACAAATGATTAAAAGTATGTTGTAGAATAAAGCGCCTTGCGCTTGAAAGATGTATTGTAATCAAGAGTGTTGGTTAGTGTGTTTTGTGTGTGTGTGATATTCTATAACCGTGTGCTGTTCAGTGCACGTAACGAAAAATAAGTTTAAGAAAGTGTAGTGTAGTGAAAGTGTAGTGAAAGAGAATCATAGTGTTTAGTGAAATATAGTATGGTGGAAAGTGTTGAACCTATTAATCTTCTAACGTAATCGAAGCAGAGCCTGATCGGCAAATCTAAAAATCGTTATCCTGAGATTAACCACGAGGGGCAGAAAGACCTAAAGGTAAGTCCATATAGTTATACATAGTAGGCTGTAGTAGGTTTCAAACCATAATCACATCGTTGTTCGAATGAGCAAATAAATCACTTGAGTGGCAAATAGTATTGTGGAGGAAAAGGTGGGCTTTACAATGCTCGAGGCAGTTTACGAAAGAAGAAAACAAAACCAGCGATCCAACCAAGTCCAGTTTCCTTTTGCGATTGCAATAATGATGCGGAATTCCTTTGCGTGCGTTGATGAGCATGAGTTGTGAGGTTGGGCATCGTAAGATTGTTTTCTTCCCGGGCCCCCTTTTCCTGTCCATGTGGACACATCTTCTTCGAACACTTACGATTGCGTCAACGGTGGGCGAAGGCGATGGGCGGGATTTAGATATAATTTTATGGAGTTCCACCCCCCGACTCCGCCGAACGGCAGCCGATGAGTAGTTGCTTCTGTTTCTGCATTGTTTTGTCACCGTGAAATGATCGGCAAGGCAGGGAAACAAGCTGTCCTTGCGCCTTGTGTTGACGGAGTGTTTTACCGCTGCATGGGACGCATGGTGTAGTGAAAAAAAGGAGCTGACTCCAGCTCCTCAGAGACCGAAGGCGTTGAACGCCGGTTTCGATCGTTTACCCTCGTTGCAGTAATGATGACGAGAGAATTAAAGTAACGAGTGTCCGGGCAGGTTTCGAGTCAAGTTAAACCGTCATTCCACTGGCAGCAGCCGTAATTGGCATGGTGTTTTGCAAAGAAGTTGTTGTTATGGAAACATTTTCTGCGGTAAAAACGTCTTTAATATTCAATGCCACTTATGCTGTTTTTAAGCGCTGTCTAGTTTCAATCAACTTCGTCCAACAGGTTTTTAAAACGTTGAGAGTGAGTTTAAATTGTTTAAATATTAATTTCGGTTTCACTCAAAACAACCTCTCCCCTCGTATGGTGACTTTTCCCATGGATATCACTCTAATACCCAATGGAATTTTAATTCCATTTTATTTATATATAAATGCTTCTAAAATTAGTTAATCTCTCCCAGTGTCAACCTGGCCAGAAAAAAAATCAAACATTCAACGGGGCATAAATAAAACTTAATGTCTCGAAGTTTAGTCGAGTTTTGGTTGTTTTGGCTTCTACTTAAAAATGGATGCAGCACCAACAGTAACCGGAACGATTCGTTACCGATTTGTAGCGCAATCAATATGAGAAAGCACATAATCTTTCATCGTATATTCATTATCGCAAGCCACTAATAATTATGATCTTTTTGGTGTGTGTGCAGTTAATCCTTCCTGATTTCTCCGCATTCTTGGCCATTGCTTTGCCATAAATATTGTTTCTGTCAATCTGATCGTAAAATCAGCCGCTCAACGTTACTCGTGTGCCCTGCGATCGGTTCGGAGCGGGTTGGGAATCAGATTTCATGGCCGATCAGATTTCATTAATGGCCTGGAATGCGTGACAAAAAAAGTCACGAAGGTCTGTGGGAAGGATGGAGATAATTCTTGGACACACAACCACGACGACGTCGACGACGACGACGACACAAACCCACCACCCAGGAAGATGGTCAATGGTTTTCCGAAGGTGGCGGGTTTTTTTGGTTCTCGAGGCGGAACGAAGCACAAAATTGCTGGCTTCAAAGGCACAACTTCTGAAGAGATAAAGCCTGGCTTCGATGGCCCCGTCGTCCTGCCTTCGCTATCTAGGGTGGCGGGAGTAATGAAATGTTTACCTTGCCGGTGGCTGCTCCCAGAGCGAATTTCCCCAAAATTTCCTATGAGATATGAGACCTCGAGAGGCGATCGGATCCTCAGACCTCTTGTGGTCGCGGCAGGTGTCTCGCAAATGGGAACGATAAACGATAAACAACGGGCGCGCACCGGCAATTAATAACGCGCGAGGCGCCGGAACATCTTTTCCGCGGCAAGTGTGGTCCCTCCTCCCAACAAGACCGTCCTCTTTCGGAGTCCACCTTGTCCCATCCATCGAGCGGGGTGAGAGAATGGGCGTATTGGGCATCCGTATTTGGTTCGTCGTTCGGCTACGGATGATAATTTTGGTTGGGTTTTTTCCTCCGCCGATGGAACGCATCATTAGTGCGTTAATGTTTCAATTTTCTCGCAAGAGGAGACTATCAATAGGTAATTAATGCTTGACTTTACGACCACCGACCAACCGGATGAGTCATTTTAATGGTGAAGCAAAGCCTCTGCAACTTGGGAGACTTGATAGAAAGAGAGAGAAAGAGAGAGAGCCTGGAAGCCTTACATCCGGATAGCAGTGAAAACATTTTCCGGTGATACAAAATGAGCTTTGTGGGAGGTCCTTGTCGCTACGCCATCTTTTATTTTACTAAGCCGAAATCTTAGCGTATATAGAGAAACTTCATGTTTTCCCATTTATTGATAGAAATTTAAACAACAAATCAAACGACCCGTTCCGAGTCCGCCACAAATCACCAGCGCTACGTTTTGCTAAATGGCGCTAACCAGATTTATGTTTGGGAAAATACGCTTTTCACACCTCTTCTCGACCGACACCTTTTTTTCCAAACGCCGAGGAACAATACGCCGCCATTCATTGTGAAAGGAAACGGGTTTTTCGAAAGGTTATTTATCGTTTCAGCCAAAAACTGTACAATGAACAATGAACTAACATCACACACCGTCTGGGATCGAAGTTCGGTTTCGACACAAAAGGCTACTTCCAAGAGATATAGGGCTTTGGCTGTGGTAAGATTTTGAGGCCACAATAAGGATGCAATTAGAAGGAACCACTTTGATGAGCCTCTTTGAACAAATTACCTGTCGATCTAGCGATCTACCGAACCTCAATTTAGGTCTCATGCGAATGGTGTCGCTTCCGAAACGAGCGTGTTTACTTTTCTCGAAGTAAGATACTTGTGTTTCTCCTAACTTAAAAGAATTTAAGGAACTTCCTTGTTTTTCTTCTGCTAAATGATCCACACAGTGTTCTTATTTCTCATGCTAGGAGCTCTTCGTCTCTGGTAGGAAAGAAAAAGACACGTCAGTCCAGTGTATGTCGATAAGCATCAATTTATGCTGCTCGTGCCGCGTCGGGTCGAGAACATCATTCCTTCGGCACGCCCGTCGTTTCCCATCCCGTCCACCTTCCACCCCAACACGCTCCTGCGCGAAAAACGGTTTCTCGTGCCCGGGCCTCGAATTGAGCCGTGATTGACGCTTACCGTTGTTACTTGTGATTATTATTCTGACGGCGAAAAAAGTAAGAACCTCTCGGCGCGAGTGTGGGTTCCGAAAAGGAGCATGAGCCCGGGCTAAGGCTACCGTAATAACAGGCTTTCTGCGGGCAAATGATGCTGCGATCTTGCCCGATTCTTTCGATCGTGGCCGCCGTTTGGTGGCGTCCTCTCGCCGGGTCTTTACCGCTCCCAACCGTGCCATGATGAATGATAATTTTCGTCATTTCTTCCCAAAGCAGTGGTAGGCGGAAGAAGCGTCCTCTCGGTCTCGGTGCGTTCGACGTTCGTCCAGAGAGTGCGGATCGAATTGAAGCTAGAACCAGGAGCGTTGCGTTCTCGAGATGCGGCGTAGAGGAGCTCGTCTGGGGATGGACATGGGCGTTTAAATAGCTGTGCAGTAAAAAAAAAGTCGTGCATGAAAATCGTATTACTTCCCAACACCACCCTAACCCCCCGTGTCCTGTGGTTCTTCTCCGGCACGTAAAGCACGACTTCTCTGCGAAGTCGACCGTCTGTATGGCGAATTGAAGACGCACAATTTTCCCCGCTGCAGCAATCATTTACGGATGAATGGAGACGGGGTCTGTGAAAAGAATTAATTTCTTTGACCGCGGCCTGGAACGGAGGGAACAGAGAGTAGAAGATGGCTCAAGGAATGGTTCTGCATGGTTGGAAAAATACGATCGCCAACCTCAGACGGACGAATACCTTCCCTGCTCACGGGGGAGATCGAGTTCCCACAGCGAAAAGTGTCCACCCCAAGTGAGAGGAGGGATACAAATTGCCACAAAAATACCACGGAATACATACACGCAGCAAGAAGCACAAGAAAACCGCATTCGACACGCGGAATCTCGCGCAACAACTTCTTAAGCGCTACGTTAATCTTCGTTCATCGTGTGGAGAAATTGCGCCGGCGAAGAGAATTGCCTTAATTCGTCTGATTTGGGGGAATTTTACCTTTTTTCGTTCGTTGTTTGGTTCAGCAAGGAATTGGCTTGTCCTCAATTTTCGCTTGTACGTCTGAATAAGACAAGACACGTACGCTCTTCGACGTGGCTGACATGTCCGGTTGTCGAACAACAACAAGTCATCAAAGGGTAGGGTTCGTCGGATAACATGCACATCACAACGAGGTGGAACGATTTTTTCGACTTCCCAGACAATCCGATGATGGCGAGTGAGAATCCCGGAGATTGACGGAAGAGTGTAATGTAATAAGAGCTAGTAATTCATTTCATTTAACACCGGGTCCTTTTGTTGCGATGGCAAAGATGATCATACCTTTCGAATTGGTATCACACTTAATCATCAATCGTTTATAAGCTGCAAAGTATTTGATTTGGAAGTTGATAAAACGTGCACAACTTATAGAGTTTTATTTAAAATGAATTTAACAAGCTATTTCATCACGACGTTGTGGTTCACATTTTTGGGGGAAAGGTAAAGGAGACCTATCAAGTCGAGTGGAAAATTGATTGGACGAAAAGTCGTTGCTCACTCGCGGGTCAAAGCAATTACAATTATTATTTTCTCGAATGTGTTTTGTCCTCCGTGCAAAGCATTCCTGTCTTCGGGCAGGAAAGGGCCTGGCGCTGTTTGCGCCAAGGAAAATACGTGATGAAACACCCTCCCCTTTTCACCTCGCACTTCTTTCCATCCCCCACCCGTTGTACTTCTCTCGAAAGAAGTAATGCGCGCACGTCGATGCGTTGATGCGTTTCATTCGTCTTTCAGCTTCTTTCGCTCTCTTTTCCTATCACTCCCTTAAAATGCCTTCGATCTGCTGCCCGCCCCCTCGGCCACCTCGAACGCGATAGACCCGAGCGAGGCGAATGGGGCCTGATTTTCTTCAAAAACTGGCGCGCGCTCCTTTGTGGAGTCGCATCCATCCGTCCGCCTCCTTCTTCTCCGAAAACTTTGAAAACTCCCCGCCAGCGGTGATCGGAGGTGTGTATGTGTGTGTGTGTGTGTGTCTGTGAGTGCAAAAAAGCGGAAACAACCGGGTTGGACATGGGAGAAATATAAAATACAAAAGTAACAAGTAAAAAAGACGACCGTCGATCAAGCCGAGGGCGCGGAGTTTATAACGGAGTGGATGGATAAAAGAAGGTTTGGCGCGAAGGGCACGACGGATGACGAAGTCGGGCCGGGCGCGCATAACTGCTCGCACATTCTTCCCCGATCTTGGGGCGCCTTGGGGGTTGCCTTTCCAGGGCGCTCCAAGGACTTTCCAGGCGCAAAAGTGATCGCAAAATGCTCCCAAAGAATGGGTGCGATTATATTCCTTCCAAACACACTACATAGCGGGGCAGCAGGAGTTGGTGCAAGTTGGTCGAATCAAACTCTTTGCAACGTTTATGAACAACACACAACGTCCAATGGGCTTCGTCTGTTCACAAAAGGAAGGAAAAACCATCCCCCATTTGGACTCGTTAAGCTTGTGCTCGTCCATTTCTCTGCCAATGCGTTAATTTTTCGAATCTTAACTACCTCCTCCGGAGTGTGGAGTTTGGAATGTTAAATGCCACATCCTGCCCCAACCTCTCCCTACTTTGCCCTCTCCTGGACGCATCCAAGGGTCATACAAACGCTTCACAAACGGCGAAAAGGCGAACGTGCACAACTTTTCCGACTGCTTCTCAGGAAACGCACCAACGCTGAAGAGTGTTGGCCATCCATTCCGCCCGGCCTCCATCATGCTGCAGTTGGCGGCAATCCCTAGTACGAGTCTGAGTCGGAGTTCACTTTGTCCTCTTATTGCTGAGGTTTCGGTTTCGAGTTCGAAACGCTACGTGCGTGGCGTCTCTCCCGGCGAAGTAGGTGGTGGGAAATGGAGTAAGAGGAAAAGCCAAAGGAAAAAAACAGAAAGAAGCCCAAGCCCAGGCGCGCGGGAAAGCAATTGTACGGTTGCGGTCAGCCACAATGAGAGCAATGGACAAAACAGTGCCAAACAAAAATCAAAGCAAACCCAACCTCCCCGGTTTCGGATCGGAAAAACGGAAACCGCAACCGGCAATTTTCTCACCGGGTGCGCTGCTCCCAATAGCAGACACCCCACCGGTAACAACCAAATCTAGGGTGGCGGTCGTCAGTTCGTCTGTCGAACTATTGCTGCCCCGAACGGACGACTTTTCGTCACTTCGAATCTTCCGTCCGACTTTCTGGGCGCGGACCGGCGTCTTGGGCCAAGAACTACAATGTTTTTTAATTAGACAGCGAGAAGTTTTTCTTTATTTATTTCACCCTCCAACTTCGCCAACACCGGCCGGGGGCACAACATGGCGCCTGGTGGTGTAGTGGGGAAGAAGTGCTATAAATTTTCCCGCGCCATCCATAGAAAATAATACGATTGCTGAAAGGAGGCTGAAAGGGAAGGAACGTAAACCATTCCGATTCTTTCGCTTTTAATGTTCTGGTTTCATTTTTCGCTCTTCTTGGGTGGCGTACATCTATGATTAGCAGGTAAAACAACAAACACCGGGAAAAAACCATCCAAACCGCACTGTAAAGCATACAATTCAATGCTTTAATATTTTGCACTCTACTTGGAAAATAATGACAAATGAATGAATTCTTCTTGACCTAACAGAAAATCACCTCGTTTCATAATGCAAAGAATCTTGACATTCAAAATCTTATAAGTTTTGCATGACGAATGGTTGATCTTTATCTTTCGGGAAATATTCATTGGAAGCCAACATAAAACGGTAGCACTACATCTAAGATATCCTAACTTGATGTAGTAAAACTTTTCAAAAACTAATTTTCAATCGTTTCTACAGAATATTCGGCTTCAAAGCATTGGTTGGACACAAATCTCACAGCAAAAATGTTCATTTGTCGGTCATGTTTTATGCTGATTCTACATTTTTTTTTGTTTTAAATTAAACGCATTTAATTTATGCAAACAGGCGTTTTATCTCGTTTTGGCCGTAACCGGTTGACTTGTTTACACAACTCAGGTTAATTCCACACGACATACTGTTTAAAATTTAATTTTCCAAACGGCCCATCCTGGTGTTAGGCCATAAAGTCCACCCTCGCAGCACACGCACAGTAGTAACCATGTTTACCATCCGCTGGCCAAATGGTCCGCACGTGAGTGAAGCGTAAAGATAGCTCCTTTGTCTCCTTTTGCGGCTCCAAACCTTTCCCAATTTATCGAAGCCACCGCCGGCCGGGCCCCCCTTCCCTCCCAGGTTCAGGCCAATCATCCGATGACACATAGCCGTCGGCACAAACCCAAGGGTGGGTGAGCAACCAACACCCTCCGGCCGGCTATAAAAGGTGATTAACGGAAAGGGGGAGATATTCGAGGAGTTGGGGAATACTTTTACTGTCGGGTCGGGAAAAAAGGGATCCGAATCCAGTGCTTCCCTTTGAAGCACATACCGAATTTTGGAGCAATATTTGTCCGGCAGTTCAAAACAGTTCTCAAAAAGGCACTGGAGTTCGCTTCATGGATGGTGAATGGATTGAAAAAAAAACCTTTTGGCTTAGAAGGACAGCCGAGAGTTTCATTCGGCAGGGGATGCCTATGTTTTTAATCGTAAACGATTCTTCCATTTTCCCAAAACGACCCTTGCCCCGTTGAAACACGTTCTTCCCTACGGAAGAGAGTATGCGAAACCAAAGAGGGGACTTGAGAACAGCACAGAACTCCAGATGGGGGATTCGGGATTTGTTTATTTCGATGTAGCGACAGGATGTTGCTTCCGCGGGATGTTTACCCTCGTGCCGCGAGGAAGAAAATTCGTAATCGGAATTTCCCCAGGAGACGCAGACGCTCGATTTTGGCAGCTTCGGAAGGGACGAGGGTCCGGAAGGGCACTCCGATTCTCAAGTGCTTCCCGGAGTTGTGCGCGTGCGCCCATCTCACTTCGTTCCCGGGTTTTTGGCATGGATTTTCCACCCCCCGGGTCTGGGGTTCGTTCGCACGCGTCGAAGCCATCTGCCGCCACCAGGGAAAAGGTGTTCATTTCATTCATTTTCCACTTTACGTACGGAGTTTCGTGTCCTGTCCCTTCGACCGGTGGATTTTCTTTGTGCGACTGTCGAGTATAGTTGGCCGGTTCCACCCAGTCGTATTGGTGTATAAACAGGAAGCTACAAACCCCGGTACACATACCAAGATATGCGATAAGCCACGCGGTTCCGTTTTGTTTGCGTTGCGAGTTTGAGTTTCGGAAGGACATGTTTGTCAAGAAGCATGATTTCCTCCCAAATATTTGGTTAACTAAATATTAATTTCAAATTATTGGTTTATCTCTGTTTATTACTTTGTTTATAGCGCTACATTTACTTCAATTAAAACTGAATTAGATTAAATGGAATCGTAGCTAGAATTGAATCATCTCCAGAAAATAAAAATCAACCAAACTTCAGATCGTTTTTGATTTGTTTTAAGATTGTTTTTTCCGCTTCATCAGTTTTACCGCCACACGATCGGATGGATTTAACTTTCCGATTTACATTTAATGGATTGATTTCGTATGGAAATAGAGGAAACCACGACGTTTCCCGTTAGACAGTGTGCGTGTGTGTGTTTTCTAAGTTGTTTTGTTTTGATCGCCGCTTCGCCAAGAAAGGATGCATGATGCGGAATGATGAACGAGCGAGCGAGGAAATACATAAATTTCCCGTTCCAAAACACGACAAAAAAGCGGCTTCTTTTCCCCCCCAACGTGGGGTAGAGATTTGCGACCGACAAAAGCGACAAAACCAGTGACACACCGGAAGCTTTGGAGAGGTTTCCAGAGTTTGTTGGGATGTGGGTTTATTTCTTTTGTTTCTTTTTTTTCGGGTGCAGTTCATTCATTTCGTCGCTTCCGCTCGGCGATGTTCTCGCCGTTCAAAAGTGCAACATTCTCAACTCGCACACACACACACAACCGGTTGCGAGGCTTTGGTTTGTGGTTTTCCGGGATTTTCCTTTCACCTGACACTCCATTCTATTCTATTCTGCAGCGCGCAGAGAGACCCTTTGCTTCTGGTCCAAACCCATCGTCAATATTTCACTGTCATCTTACCATCCCCCCTTCTCCTTCCCGTGCGGAAAGCGGTTACAGAAAATAAGTAAAAATTATCCAACACTGCCGGGTAAGGCATAGGCGATACACCGCGGAGAGAAAGGAAGCCAAAGGCGAACAACAGCTAGCAAAAGAAGGCAAAGAAAAATTGAATGAACCCTTAGGGCCAAACACCGAACACCGACTAAAAAGACACGGAAACCACATTAGCCCACTTGTGTGGTGCTGCTTAGTTATCAGCATCAACGGCAACAACATGCAGGTAGTAAACACGACCATTGCTGGGAGGATGTTGGGGGTGGTGGTAGGCATTGCAATTTCGGTCCCTTTTTACCAGCTCACTTGCTTTTCTTATCCCTTCAAGGTTCAACCACCTTTTGACTTGGATTCTAGACTCAAGATTTTAACAGTTCAGTTTTTAAATCCTCGAGTGAAATATTTCTTCGTCCAGTGCCTTAAGAAGAGGAATCTCGAATCGGGAAAAGTATGTTTCCTTTCTAGTTAAACACGTGAGGGTTAATTGCCAAAGCGGGGAGCAGCATCAGCAATGGGGAAATAATTACACACGTCAAAGAGCAATGGCGGCGCAGAGCTATATGATGTCTTGTGCGAAGTGAACGTTCAATTTCCAAAATTGCTAAATCGCCTTCATTCTCTCTTGTGTGCCGAACCCACTCTTCCACCCTCTTTCGCATTTAAGATAGCGCATGTAACGCGTGCTGGGACTTGGGAGTCAAACGAATCGTAAAAGTGAAAGTATTACGGGGGATTTATCCGAGAAAATGCAACATTTCGCAGCCCGCCAAAAGGGGGCAGGTTTTGTTGCCCAAAGTCGTGCACACTTTGGTGCACCCCACGTTCACCTTCCCCCATACTGTGGATGGTTCCGTTTCCATTTCTTCCCGCGTGTGATGTGTGACGGTACGAGGGCGAATGGCGACTGGGTTGCGCCGCGTGTGATCCGTTGTTGATGTTATGTCCCGGCAGCAACCCGTGGTTTCCCGCGTGTCAAACCCTCGCTGGGCATCGCACGTATTTGCGGGAAAACGTCGGCGTGAACATAAAGGACGCCGGTGCCGAAGCTGGAGCCGGGGAACGCAGTCTAGGCGTCTTCCTTCTTCTTTGGCCGGGTTCTGGTTGTTGGTGAATCCGATGGGTATTGTGTAAATTTCCAATTCATTCTGCTGAAGATTATCATCTATATCTATAAAAATGAATGTTTGTATGTTTGTGACGCTAAGGCTCAAAAACGGCTGGACCATGATCATAATGATTTATGATGTCTTCTGACGATTTGTTACTTCTACCCCAAGGAAGGTTTAGAGATAGATAAATGTGGGAAAATTCCTAAGGAAAATCTGGAAAATCGGAAAAACCCGTAAAATCAGCTTTTTCCATATAAAACAACCAAATATTCAATGTTTAACTAAAACTTAGAAACGGCTGAGGGAATCTTAACGATGCCTTTGGATTACTTTCTGAGCCAAAAAAGTTAAAAAAAAGAAAATTCGAAAAGAAAAACCAAAAAATGGGAAAATTCGTAAAAAAAGCATCTGTAACGCTAAAACTCAAAAATTGCTGGACTAATTTTTACAGTGTCTTCAGATGATTTGTTCCTTTTGTTCCGAAGTAGGTTTAAAGGGCAGATATCGGTTAGGAAAAATCCCAAAGGAAAAACAGGAAAATACGGAAAAATCACAAAAACATCGTTTTCCACATAAAATAATCAAATATACTATCTATATCATTTCAACTCAAAAACGGCTTGATCTTCACGACGTCTTTGAATAATGAATTTTTTGTTGTCCAAGAGAAGGATAATGAAAAGATGAAAGTTAAAAATGCAGAAGGAAAAGCCTGAACATCGGAAAATTCGAAAAAAAATACTTAAAAATTACTTGGCCAATTCAATTTGATCCATTTGAGCTAAGCTAGGCATTTTTCTATGTAAGGTGGAGATCCAATGTTTCATGGAGCTTGCAGATTCTAGAACTCTACTTTGGTTTGTATGGTTTACAACGAACAAGTACGTCGCAGCAACTTTGCGATTTTTGGCGTTGCAGTAAATTAGATAAGCGAGAATCAAATGAACCGATACGTGAACTGCCATGAAACACTCTTGAGAATATTTCTTTTGGAATTGCTGCCATTCTTTACTTTATTTGAAGAATGGCCGAAGAACGTTCCAAGGACTACTAAATCAGGCGTACTTCTTCTTCTTCTTAATTGGCTCAATATCCCCAAATGGGACAAGTTCTCTCTCCGTAGAGAGTGACTGTGACCGAAAGACGGTAAATTATGATCGGTGGTCAGCCGTTCGTAATACCGGGAGGGCCAAATTCTGGATTCTATCCCATACCTAACCTACGGCGTGGTTTTTCTAGCGCTAAAGCTGGGCCATGCCGTACAGCAAACTACATAAACATACACACACGCTACAAGATTGTCGAGATTTTCCGACTTACGATAGCGATCCTTACTTCATTCCTGTGCGAGAATCGTCGAACTAGAGATGTGAAAATTGAACGTGAGCTTGCATTGTGAATTGGAACAGAATTACCTTTGAAACAACAAGTATATAAAACTGTCCTACTATTGAAAGTGCAGCAAATATGTGCATTTGATGGATTGATGAAGGCTGTAAATAAGAGCGCCTGGCGGAATTGGGAGATAACACTGATTTTTGGCAAAAAAAAGGATAGCAAAATCTTATAGCGTTGGCTATACTGCTGATGGAAAAATGACACATTCGGAACTAAAGCTTCCGCTACAGATGGAAATTAAGAAACATCTAATTGCAACATGTTTAAGCAATCGACTGAGTAACAAAATCGCTTTCATCAGGGCACTAATAACTGAAAGGGACATACGAACAGACCAAAAATCAGCCCCAGTTAAGAGCCGTAGAAGTTTTTTCGAATAAATAGCTAAAAATTCGAAATGGACGAATTACACCAGCTATTTGCCATTTTACTGTTACGAAAAATTAACTCCTCACAAATGATTATCTGAATTTTGCCCAATAGTGTCGAAACTACGATTGGTTGCCTCAATTTTATCTGCCAAAAGTGCAATTTTAGCTGCCTGAAATATCGATGCTAATGACTCCAACTGTTCGATCGCGCTCATACCAATTAATTGATCGTTTTTAAAGCCAAGATGTAGCCGTAAATCATTCAGTGGAATTTCATAACATTCTTGCATGATTTACGACTAAAAGATTAACGTGTTATTTTTATGTTTTGAAATCTTTATCCGACGAATCTATGGGAGCTTACAAGGAGTAGAATGTTTTATCTCGCAAATGCCCATGAGTTTCAATGCTATGTTTCTTCAATATTAGCAAATAATTAATATTGGATGGGGCGAAGTTCGTCGGGTCAGCTTGTCGTAAATAAGAATAGAGGGAGCACGGTGGAAAACCGAAAGAAAAATGGAAAACTAGGGAGAGACTTCGGTTCGAACAATGTTTCTGTATGTTCAGTGGAGAGTTCTTTGTTTTGGGAATGCTTGGCTTCTTTAGTTTTGCTTGGTGCTTGCTCTTACGGTGGTGATTCTGCGCGACAAAGGAACACCGTATTGTCACTATTGAATGCCATCTTGTCCTACATAAGTATCATAGAAATATGAAAGATTCTGTTTTGAATTTATAAAGTGCACTCGCCTCACTTCTGTATTGAACTGTCCTTTTTTAATACCCAAGCAGAGTCTCAATCGGTAAGGCACTAGGTTTTCTTCTCTCAATTAACAACCGTCGAACTGAATCGAATAAACTTCACTTCGAGTGAGCGTTATGGATTCTTTTCCTTGCGCTAGAGACCGTTTCCATTAGCATAAACCCTGAATTTTCCCCCCGCAATCAAGGGCCGACGTGTTTTTTTTTTCCCAAAGGTTTCGCCTTTAAAGGGCAAGTGAGGAGTTTCTTTACTCGGCCGGAACAACGCTCCGGTGCCTTTCGGAACACGGTTTCACAGGGGTGATTTTTGGGGTAGGAAAAAAGAAAGTGCTTCAAGCGAAACTTTAAAGCTGCGTCGTTTCTTTTTTCCCTACGAAATAGAAGATGCTTGAGAATTCGAAGAAAATTTTTCTTCTTCGTGGAGATTGGTTGGTGAGCAACATACACAATTTAGCCAAAGGGATTGAACCGAACACGAACGAGAGGAAAGAAGGCGTCGCATAAAACCATGTGCGTTCAGTGTAGCATAACGTTATGCTTCGTTCCATATCATATCGCGAGCTCCGATCGACCGACGCAGGTTGGTGGAAGTGTATGTAGGTATGAGTGGCCAGAGAATACCAGTTGCATTCTGCTGCACATCGGTGCAAAGTGCAACCAGCGAGTCTAAACATTAACTAGTCAGTGTTCGAATGGCTGGCGGGGACAGGACGAGGGCGCGAGGGGGCGACTGTGAAAGGCAGAAGGGCAAATAAATGCACGTCCGTACGAAGAAGAAGAAATGTTCGCCCCTTTTCAGAACGGCCCGATGGGGCCTTTCATTCTGGGTTCCATTCTGAATGGCTGCGAATGGATATGAAAACGATGGTTGTTTTTTTGTAAATGAATGGAAAACCCATCCGTACAACGAGAAACAGACACCAACGAGTTCCATTCCATTTCATTGCACTCCGTAAGGACGGAGGGATGCGGTCGGTATTGAAGTGAACCGAAATGGATCAGAAACCATGGAAATGAGACTCGGCAACGGCGCGTCCGGAAAACTGGTCCACATGTGCGAATCGAAATAATAATATGCCTCACACACAGAATTACAAACATTTGACTCGTGAGGCAGGGAGAAAGAAGGGGGAAAACGTTCTTTGCTTTCTTGCCAAAGCGCATCATTTGCGAAAGGTTTCAGACTAATTTTTCCCAAACAGATCCCGATGAAAATGGCGTTGGGATGGTGCGACGAGGAAATAGATAGAACAGAACACTAGAAATGAAAACAAAAAGGTTCCCTCTCATCAGTTCCCTTTCATACAAACACGAGGCGTACAGGTGCAGCAGGCAACGGGGATTGGAAAATGCATTCCAGATGCAGTGAGGTGCAGTAAACATTGCACCAAACTTCCTGTTGTTGTTATTCTCACCCCGCTTTCGCTGAAGAGTGTTGATTCTATAGTTTTTTCGAGTTCGTGCTGCGCTTTGTGAACTATTCCGTTTGTTTATTTGCCGCTCTTTTTTGTGTGTATTTTCGTGCTTCTTTCGTTATGTTTGTACGGCTGCTGATGACGCCGTGTTGCCGGCCGTGGTGCTCGGCCGACCGGAATTGAGATGGATTTCTCTGAACTGGTGTTCAAACAGACAGCCACATAAACATAAGCATAACTCTTGATCAAGGAGATGAAAAGGACTACTCGAGTCTGTAAATGAAGAAGAAGAATTGAAGGGGGGAGGAAAAATACCAACTCCTGACTGGAACGAGAGGCGAACCAAAAAAAGGCAAAGGAAAACACACAACCATTTCTTGTTTTAACAGCACTTCGGAAGGGAAGGCAATCTGCTAAACATCACATAACAATCATTTAAATTGGTTCTAATTTAGAAAACGAGAAATTAAAGATTGACGAGTGATGAATAGTTTTTGTATAAGCTTTACTCGTATCTTATTCGATTGCATATTTTAGTATCTGTTCGTTACAAATTATTCAAAATTCTTTTTTTTCGACCTTGTGGCTCTGGGTCACTAACACCTGCCTTGAAGAGTCACTGTTTCTCAAGCGTGTTTCATTGCGCGTGAATTTACGATCTGAAAAGATGAAAACAGTTTCCCGAAAACCAAAAAAAACCGTTTAGTAAACGTTCACCATGAATCGCTAACGTTTCTTCGAATCATCACTTGTTCGCCATCACCAACCGGGCGTGTGTGTGTGTGTAGCAAAATATCTTCTTGTGCCGGTAGTTTCATCAACTACTCAAGCAAGAGTCTTGCCTAGAGATCCTTCCCCCTCAAATGGATCTCGCAGGGCAGGCGTCTTTTCAACTGTTTTCGCTAAAGCGGTAAAGAAAATAGCAACACAATGAATTGACGATAATTAATTAACCAATTTGGCTGAGCCAACCGTGCGATGGATGATGCGATGAGAGGGTGTGCGCGTAGCGAAATGTGGACCGAAAAAATTGACACCTTTTTGGGTGTGCAGGTGCCAAGTCGAAAAAGTTGAAGAAGTACGCCTTATGTTGTCTTTTTTCTTTCGTTCAGCTACTTTCTTATGGTAGTCGTTTGGCTCATGGAGAAACAGCATGACCTACACCGACGACAACGACGTCGACGAAAGTCACAACAACGATCGTTTCTGCAATGATTGCGCCAGTCTGGCTCAGAGAGGTTCGTTTTGTTCGTTTCCATTTCATCATTAGCCACCAAAGTACGCACCGAGCGTGTAGTGTGTGGTGAATGTGTTTAATGTGGAACTTCATTACCATTTTAAAACATTTGGCGCACCTCTTGACGGACACGAAACGACGGTCGCCGCCTGGAGCATTCACTTTTCATTGCCATCCGCTTATCCGCAACAGTTGTGTTTCTTGTTGCGTCTTCCTGCAAGCGCAATTAGGGAATCTCAACTTGCAACGAACGTGTCATCGTTTGTCTCGCCGTTTCCGTTGGGCAAATGTTGGAGGAATGGATTGGCGACGGACGTGCATCCCCACGGATTATATTATCCACATTTCTCCTCTACATCGCACGCAGCATCACAAGCGAGGGGGAGGGTGGGAAAAATGGAGTGTGTCTTTCGTGTTTTAGTTTGGGAAACAAAAATCCTTTGACCGGGAAAAGTGCAAACAAATGCACGCGAGTCGCGAATTCAGCAGCCACCGGATGAATAACGATGTTGTCTCGTGCACGGAAGGCTTTTGGCAGACGTATAAAAGTACACAGATTCGTTCATTAAAAAACGGAATCTTTAAGTCGCATCGTTGCCTTTTAAAAGCAACTTCTTCGGTAGCTCGATATGATCGAAAGTTTGAAATTATCAGATATCAGCCACAGCGGGTGGTCTACAGCCACAGCGGGATACTTCCGGTTATCAACGCAATTTTATGACTGACCAAACTGCACTCGGGTTTCTTGCAATCGCGATGTTGCTTTGCGCGAAACGAAAAACATATGGAAAACACGGTTATCAAAATTGAAAAATCTTCCGTGCTGTACACTATGATGACTTAAAACTCATTCAACACCATTACATGCAGTATAACAGTCCATGCAAAGGAGTTCTCTTCGTAAATCCGTTTACACAAGATGAATAAAATTGTGTATTTGATGGAATAACTAGCTACAGTAAGACCGAAAGTGTTACTCCACTGGTAAAAGCCCAAAAAACTCACTGAAACTGCAAAACAATGCGTATCGGAGGGAACCGTTCACGAAAAACGGGAAAACCGAGTTAAAAAATTTAAAATTTGAAACATTTCAACCGGTAATCCAACATTTCAACCGGTATTTGGTTCGAGGATCGACCGCTATCCCGGTTTGACCGGTTCGGCAGCGAATCAGGAGGCGAATTTCATGCCCGCCGCCCGAGGTTACTGCTGCAGAAAGGTGTGCCCTGGTGTAGACTGATGAATGATTGCTACAACGAAGGTAAACTCGAAATTTTAAAACATTTACCAGTTGCAGGACTTAGTAAGTCCTTCGAGAAACAGGACAGATTTTGCTAGCTATGTTGCTATCAAAAAAGCAAAGTGTTCTCAAGCAGCTCATAAATACTGGCTAGTTTACAAATCATTCGGTTGAGAATAGAGTAAGCAAGTGTTTTTTGCCAACATTGACATTTTTAGACACCAAAAAGGTTGTTAAAAATAATCAAAAACTTTTGAAAAGAAATTTTAATGTATAAGACTCGATAAATAATTATTAAAGCAGATGAAAGGGTGCATATGAATAGGGAAAGTTTTGAACAGATATCTTTGTGTTGTTTTATAAAGTGCCATACTATTTAAAGAAACATAAGCATATGACGATACGGTTTGTTAAGACTGCGATTTGTCTGGCCCTTAGGAAAAATGCAATGGAATTGGGATATAACTTCCATTTCCGTTCTCGGTATTTTCTCACCCTTTTCCCACCGAATGCAACGAACTGGAACCAAAACAGAACGAAAAGGGATCCATTGATGAAGTTAGAACCCCACTCAACATAACGAGGGGGTTAGAACGTCGTCGTGGTGTGCAACAAGTGAGGCGCGGATGGTGTGGACAGCAAGTGCCGCGGATGTCCGCTATGGACGCGGTTCCTGTTCCTTAATGTTCATTCCTGGGAACCCTTATACCTCCCTCAGTTCCGGTCCGTTTGATTACACTTTAATGCCACCGACCCAAAAGTCGAAAAGATCGATTTAAACGCCGCTTGCTGGCGGGTCCCTTTTAAACATTTCAAATCCTTCGAGACTCTTGTTGAAGCATTGGTCTATTCTTTTATGCTTGATCTTCGCTTGTTGTGTCTCATGCTGGATCTGTTGAATCTGTGACGACATAACTGGCGGAAACTTTTGTTGCGTCTCTTTAACTCTCCATCAATGGGATCGAGCGGTTTCTCTCTTTCTGTGGCTCTTTTGTGGTGGTCTTCTTCTTCAATTGAGACAACGATCCACCACCAGAAGAGCAGGAGAGCGATCGGTGGAAAACCGAAGGGAATCTCTTGCGCAAGTTAAGACACTCTCGTCAGTTGAATTCGAGACGCGATCGTAGACGGTTGGGGATCGTAGCTAGTGCTTCGCGAGCTAAAATCCTACCAGTGTTTAGTTTTAGTAAGGTAGTCTCTTCAGTTGAAACCACTATAGTTTTGGAGAATTTAGAGCAACAACTAATGGCGGATTGTCTGTTGGCTGGAGATTGCATAACATTTTACGGTTTTAAAACTTTGTTCGTGATCGCTCCTTCTTCGCTGCATCGCGTGTGCATTTTGATATCTCCAGGACGATCGTAATTTAACTGTGCCCGCGTATGTGTGTAAAGTTTTATGGTGTCCACTCTTTCGCTTTTTAAACCGACCGTCCTCTCGCGTTTATGTCCTCGGGAAAGCCGGTGACGCCGAGAGATGAAACAGGTCCCACCGACGAAAGGTGGTGTGCAGTGTATGCGCGTGTGTTCAACGACGCAGGTGAAACGCATCCGCGTTCCCCGGGATCGAATTGATCGCGAAGACAGGAAGAGGAGAAACAAGCGACGATGTCGTGAAGAAGTCGCGCCGATGAACGTGCTTTTTGACGATCAGAAAGAGCGTTATTCCCGCCTTTCCTCGCCGACTCGCCAGCGTGGCTTCGTGGATGTCGTTGTGCATCGATCGAATGGCGTCTGCTTGTGTGTCTGCATGTTGTTGTTCGTGTGCGTCCGAAGATTGTTATCCGTTGCAGTTTGAGTTGCATTCTGAAGGAACCGTGGTTTTGTGATAAGAAAACAGGAAATACCTCACCTCTTTCAAAGTGTCGTTTTTTGCAGTTGTAAGACTCTTGATCGTTCGCTAAAATTCTGAAGAGTTAACTTGTTGTCATTTTGGTAGAAGAAATATTCAACCGATCCTTTAAGATCACCGTATCAATTTTCAACGGATCAACAACGCATCTTGAGCAACAAAAATCCCGAACCTGCGATCGCATGTTATGCACGTATCCGTACTGGTATAGGTGCTCCGGTGTGTGCATATTCTTCCGATGCTCGCCCGATGCGGCGTCGTCGCTCGACAAAGTGTGTACGAATTCAAAGCATTCCAATCCATTCGAAAACTCGTTTCTCGTTCGATCCTCGTAGGCCGTAGAGCAAAGCCACCACCATCGTCATGCCATGCTAGGGCTTTCGATGTTTTGATTTTATATTTTCGCCTTTCCCCCATTCCTTGCTCCTCGTAGCCAATTGCGTTCACCGTGAAGAAGGTGGCCTGGAGAGTTATGTTTTGTTTTTCCTCCTGCCACCAATAGAAACCTCCAATTCTCTGCGATTGCGAACGATCGCCAACTCTCAACTTTAAGTCTCTAGTCGCTACGCGTGTGTTTGTGTACATTTTTATGTTGATGCTTATTATTGGCTAAACGTGGAATCGCTTGTGCACACATTAGCAACACAGGATCTCCCACTCATTTATCGGAGAAACACGCAAATCAGATGTGCATGTGTGGGAGCCCATGTTCATGCCAATCTAAAAGTTATTTTATTTCCTATTTTCAAACACGATACAATTTAAACCGTGTTTCTTGCTCTCCGAATGTTGACAAAACCAGTACTCGGATGTTGTGACTTAATTTGTATTTACATAAACCACGCTGCCCCCCTTCTTTGAAGGCACAAACAAAAAATCGAAAGCCTAACAGGTACACATGAACCTACATACACCAACACACACTCACGCGGTTTCCGTAATGGCTCGCAAAACGAACGTCGTTACGAGATGCAGGAGATCCGGTGGACCTAAATACGGCTCGGGGGACTTCCATAAAGGAAGCTTAAAAACGAAAGGCAAGCGAATTATGACGGCCTCCAGAGCCCTCGGGAAGGGTTTCGAGCCGAATCGAGACAAAAGCAGCAGTCCAGCAGGGGTGGTGGTTTGGTGTGGGAGCAGAACGGCAACATTTAAGCACACACGAGATGAAGTTCATACGCGCCTTCGGTGGTTGTATTAGTTGATTATGATTAATGGTCGCCTGTGGTCGAACGACGTTGATCGCATCGGACTCGCGGGAAGGCAGGAGAAAAAGGTGAGGGATGAGAGGGGGGGGGGGGACTTCGATCGTCTGGCCGGCCGGGAGTCGATCATGTTTCTCCCTTTCCAGCTCACACACTTATTTGATCACCCATTCAAGCACATGTTGAACGATTCTGGAGCTGGCAATAGACGGAAGGGGTGGGGGGGAATAAAAGGGAGTAGGGAAAGCCCTCTCAGCAAATTATTGGCAGGAAAGGGAGGAAAGGAAATAGACACCGGTTTTTCCTTTTCCTCGAGACATGAAGGAAGTATATGGCGAGGTACTCCGTGCACAAATAAATCAAACCAACAATCTCTGGTGGCTTGTAGGAAAGGCGTTGGGTACATATCGGAGAAGGCACAGAGACTCGCTCTCTTGAGTTGTCTACGTTGGTCTAGGAGTTCTGCAACCTGTGGAGGAAAGGTAAGGGAAAATAAAAGCAACGTATGGCGTGTCGCAAGAAATGGAAAATACGAACCGCGGCCAACGCAATTGTGCAGGCGCCGCCTTTCGGGTGACTCACGACACAGGGAAACCTTGATCCGCGATCAATGCAAACCGACGCACGGGAGAGAGGAGATCGACTTTTCAATTTTCGGTTGTGTTCCGCATCGAAAGATTCAAACGCTCGGTCAAGCGATGAACCGCAACGCTAACCTTATGGTGTTTTCTCTTTTCTTTTGCCGTCATTTCGGAGTGTCTTCATTGTGTGGCGTGTCTAGATATCACTTCCTGCTAGAGGCGACGTTTTTCCTACTTTCCTTCATCCCTGTCACCCCTGAAGACGACGGCGGCGGCAGGAGATTTAATCGGCTTTTTAAAACGAAACATTCTTTTACCACGGGAAGGGGTGGAAGGGACGGGCAGGTAAAAGAAATGGAACAGGCACACGCAGGGCGCAAGTGTTGCATGCCACGAACCGATCGCGCAACCCGAACCATGATCGCGCTCCACTATTTCTCCTGGCTTGAGGATTTAGCTTTGCTAGAATTCATGATGGTGCCCTCTTGTTCAATCGAGCAGCACCTCTTAACTCAAGCTCCACGGGCGATCTTTCGGATTCCCAAGGCCCCCCCCCTTTCCCATTGGAGGAAAGTTATGGGATCATTGTTGTGTTGTGTCGGCCTAGAAGAAGTGCGAAAACACTCTTAATCCCGATCTGCCAGCACCGATCCGAACGTATGTGCGCGCGTCTAGCTTACGGTAAATCACCGCAAATGGAAGCAAACTCCCATCCCACCAAATGTGAACCAGCGTGTGTGTGTGTTACCTAGCGGAGCATTAGGAAACTTGTTCCCCATTCCAGCCTCTCACCGTCGTCTCCACCAGTTGGGAACGTTACTGGCCAGAACCGTAAAGGTATCACTCCCGGCGTGTTGTATCGAGCGCTTTCCAGCGGGCAGATTATTTAACGCTAATACCACCACCACATAAGCCACTAGCACCGGTTGTAAAATCGTACCGTGAACGAGGCGACCCTTTGGCCGCATCCGTTTGGGCGTTTTATGAACGTGAAATACTCGCGGGATGTAAAACTATTTCAAACGCCGAACCAACGTTTCGTATGCGTGAGACGAAAGCCTCAGGTTTTTGCCATTTTATGAAGGCCATATACAACGTTCCTGCGTGTTTTCCTCCCTTTTCCCCCCCTGTTCTTCGCTCCGTGTGTCATCTCGTGACGACAAACGTTATGCCTGGATGATTAGTGGCGCGAATTTTTATGTTGGCCTCAGTCGCTAATCGCTAACACAGCGCGCTGTCTTGATTGATCTTTATGATATGAAACGAAACTAGCGAGATTCCCGTTGCCAGATGATGGATGGATGGGAGATTGTGTTGGGAATTTTAAATGGGAGCATTTTTTTTCTCTCCTTATTTGCTAGCCGAAACGGCAATTTTCCATAACCTGATTAACCTGTTGCAAAAAAGGACAACATTTGAAATGGTTTCGTTATGCTTTCGAAACAAATCAAGGACTTCAGAGCTTCTGCTCAGACATTGAAAAACGGACATGCATTCGAACATAATTTAGAATGCATTTCAATTTCATTTTATCAAGCTCAGCAAATCGTTTACCCGTTTCACAACGAATGTATAAACATAAAGCAAATTTGTTCAAAGATAACGCTCGATTAAAAGCACCAAACCGAGCAGAGGAAGCAGGAAAAGGGTTCATTTTTCAAACCACCAGCCATAGTAATCAGATTGGATGAAAAAGCATTTTTTCTTCCCTCGATAAGGCTTACAGCATGGGGCGGACACATGATCCCGATACTCGAGGAGGGTGTTCTTTCCGTTCTGGATCCGCTTTGTGGTAGAACAAGAAACACAATAAAAACCGCGTCTTAGGAGGAGAAAATGGGCGCAGCGAGCGATAAAGGGGACGTCCAACAGGTGTATGCGAGAATGAGTTTAACAACGTTTTCCCTCCCGCTGCGTTGCACTTCCAGGTTGTGGTGGGAAAGTCGGGAAACTTACGCGCACGTTGCTGCGCATGAAGTAATCGCTGACTTCGTTAAAGGCAATTTGTAATCGTTACGCACGCAGCTCGCGCCCTCCAGGGACGACGGGATTGTAATAAATGTAAGTCGACGGTGCACGGATTTCATGCGCGAGAACAGACGCACCGGAAGAACAACTGGTACGAATTGTTTCCATTGCTACCGTGCAGAGTAAGGTATGGTTCCTTATAGCGCAAGAGTTTTCCCGAGCACAAATTCTAGAATGTGAGAAAACATCACCCTTTGAAGTAACGAGTCTTTTGAAAGTACTACGACAAGTTTCTTTACTTTGATCTTCAAATATTGGCCTCGTTGACAACGTTTTTATTGACCACAATCTTGAAAAGAGGAATAAACTGATTATAAACACACCAGAAAGCACCCTAGCAGAGTACGGAACTGCAAATAAATGGCGCGGAAAAGTGTGTTCCATTGCCACCGACGTTTGCATTCTTCTCTTCGGAACACTTCGACGCGTTTGCATTCTCACTGGTGGTGTTTTTGTTTTTCTCACTTTGATGCATACATTAATGCACTCGAGACGCGGCCAGAATTGTGGTCGAGCTTCGGGCGGGATGTTTGTGTATTTTCCTGTTCTTCTCTACGTTCGTCGCTTTATAAGTGGCTCGCTATGTTTGCGTGACGTGCTGCTCCTCTACGTACGCGCTGCGGATCATTAAAATAATATTGAAACCCCTCGGGGTGAAGCGAACCCGGTTTCCGTGGAAAGTCAAGAACTAAAGGAAGGAGCGCTGGAAAAGACGGAATGGTGCTAAGAACCGACGGGAAGACAAACCACCTTTCGTGCAGGGCAAGTGCAGTCCCCATGCTATTATTGGTACACAATCGCACACACACACACCCATCGGTTGCACATGACGGACGATGCCATGCACTTGCTTTCAGCCCAGTTCCAGAAGTCGGCAGCCAACCGACCGGGAGCAGTCGATGAAGTCGAGCCCGCGGGCAAAGGGCGTTTTGTTCAACGGTTTTTTCATTCCTGCTGTTGCTCTCGCCATCGCTGTTCTTTGCCAAAGGGAGCTGCAAGCGATCACAGAACCAATGGACTTCAACGCAGCGCACGACGACGAACCTCGCCAGTTTTCTTGGCGCGCTGTGGTTCGTTCGCTCGAAGAACGGTTCGAGGCTGGAATTTCGTTAAGAAGGAGCAAAGAAAAGTATCGTCCCGAGCGATGCCAACGGATCTAAAATGGACAACCGAACAGAGGAGATGGCACAGATGGACGGGGAAAAGCCACCGAATGCAAAGCAACCTGCCGACGCCGCAGCGTTTGCTAGGACGATGCTGGATGAAGTGGTAGCTATTTGCTTTGACTTATAATTTGTCCCTCGTTGCTACGGGGCACCGTATCGATGAAGTCTCTTGCTGTGTATTTGTTTGCACCTTGAAGATCGCTCTAGCGACTTGGGGAGAGTTCTGGCATTTTGTTCCATTTTTGCCAAGCCTGCCGAGATTATTATGTTGTAAGTCTTTTCAACTCTTTTTGGATTTGTTGTACTTTCCAAAGACTCGCTTTTTGGCCTAGGGCTGCCTCGTGGACCGAACTTAAAATTGCTCGTTCTGATTTGATAGCCTTCATCTCACAGTGGCTGTAAAAACACAGCTCCCTTCCAAATATACCATCACGAAAAGTATGTTCGTTTCTGGAAGCCTCCAGGGTAGTTTCGACTCATTTTGGGTGCATTAATAATTGGGGAATTTCTCGGGAGTTAAGTTTAATACGGGCCCTACCGTAAAAGCTCGAACCAGACATGAAAGCATTTTTTAACGATACATTTATCACGCCAGAAACGTCCTCAAGGGGGTTTTGTAAAACGAAAACCCTGATTGAGACCCTTAATTGCAGTCAGAGAAGGAGAAACTGCTGCGGCCGAAAGCAAAGAGTCATCATTCAAAATCGAACCGAAGGCATTGCGGTGGAAAAATCAACCAAATAAATTTTCAAAACGGGCCGGAGGCTAATTTTTCTCCTTCTTCCATTATTCCAACGTCATGATGCAACAGTGGTGGTTGCAAAATTATTCAGTGCTTTTCAAGAAACAACTCACATTCAGTAGCGAGCAAAAGGGGCCACCGAAAGTAACTGATTAACCTTTTGAACTTTGCATACGCGAGGAAGCACAAAACGAGCGGGCTTATTATGTTCGGTAAACGTCATTCGCCCGATGCGACGTGGAAAATTCACACGCATCCAATTATGCCCACTTAATGCCGGCCCCGAAATCTCCTCACTGTCATTTAATTTCTGCTTTCTTGCTAAGCAAACGGGTGATGTTGTTATTGCTGCGCTAAATTTGAGGGGTTTTTCGCTGACCAGAGGCTTCTGGCTTTAATGTTTTTTAGCAACAAAGCCAAGCCTGGTGGTGAATGAAACTCGCTGAACAGGCACGGAGAATCTGCATCTCTTCCAGTGCGAGTGATTAGCGTATGATGGGAAAGCGAACCCATTTATGAAACCCGCATCGCATTCGTGTTGATTGTTGTGAGCTCAATTTTCCGGCGCGCGCTTAATTCACAGCAATTGCGCCACGGAAGACGGGGGAAGAAGGGAGGCGGCAAAAAGCACACCAATCCCGCCGGGATGATCCGAGCCGCGGACACAGAGGGCAGTGTGTTTTTGGGACTCAAGACCCGGGAGCGGGAACTGCACACATACTCGGGAAAGTGGAACGTAGATTAGCCTCGGTTGAAGGTTGAGGAAGCAGGAGGGATAATTAGAATAGCACAATTTTGAATAATCATCTTCACCCGTGTTCCTGCGGATGGTCAGTTTCAGTTCAGCAATGTTTACCGCGTCGTGCGCTGTGAAAGAAAATGGAGTCTCCTCACCAATGGTCCTCCATTTTTCGATATGCAAAACGGCGGTGATGACAAATTATTTAAATTACACAACATCAGTGGCAACCTGCGTTCGCTGGAAAACGCGAACAATATAAAACTGGTTTGCTGGTCTCGCTGTGACCTATTCCCCGCCCGTGCGGCGTTTCTTGTGTTGTGTTCATGTTCATCCATCATCGGTTTTTCACCCATCGCCAGCCGACCACCAATCATCGGCCACCTGAACCCGCCTCAGGCGGGGGTCACCTGCTCTGGAGCCGGGTAAAAAGAGGTCGCGCAGCAGCTCAACTTTCCCGCCGGCCGAGCTTCCCGGGACGCACGCATGGTGACTTTAATTATAGGCCGAGGAAGGGCGCGCGAGACTCGATGTTTTGCGCCCTTTGTCTTGCGCGTCGGAAAATGACAGGATCGATGGTTTTCTGCTGTGCCCCTTTTCTCTTGCTGTGCCGGGCCGTGCGAACCCGACGCAGAAGACTGGTTGCTGGTGGATTGTAAATCAATAAAAATGAAATCGCGACCAGCAGCGCCAACAGGGAGCGAGAGAAATCGAAGAAGCACCGGATCTTTGGAATGCCATCCAGTGGAGGTTGGTTTTCTAGGCTTGGATGTTTGTTTCAAGTTGCGACAGATTATTGTTTTACCACCGAACGCTATTAGTTCACCATTCTTCAGCGTTGCTAAGGCTGATCGTAAAGGCTTGCTTTTGTCTCCGTTTCTTCATATGGCTGTTAAAAAACAAAGGTCACACAACTCATATCATTTGTTGAAAACTCTCGCTTGGTCACGAAAAGTGGCACCTCCAAAATATGGAAAATAAAACCATGTTCATTTGCTTCGCACATTCTTTC
This sequence comes from Anopheles sinensis, assembly GCA_000441895.2. Taxonomy (NCBI): domain Eukaryota; kingdom Metazoa; phylum Arthropoda; class Insecta; order Diptera; family Culicidae; genus Anopheles; species Anopheles sinensis. The sequence continues at coordinate 685,218 of KE524785.1, read as the reverse complement.
CCTGTTTGAGGATTGTTTGGTGCATCTGCACGAACTCAAATATTGTCACAGTTCGATTCTCCTTGGTGAATGACTCCCGGGAAAGTCCAATGTCCCGTGGTGAACGCATTAGAGAACGCTGTCTCCCATTAATGAACCGATTAAATGAAAGCCTCGGTGGTGCCTTTTCTTTCCCAAAGCATCGAAAATCGATTAAACTCGATTCGGACAGGTTTGATTGAATAACATAAGCCCAGGGGGGTCAGGTTTTTTTCCTTTCCCCTCTTCCAAAGACAGGTGGCCTCGTTTTTCTTTTCCTGCTCCATTGACAGGAAAAATGTGCGGACCTTTGAACGGCGTTGAGAAAATGTATTCTTTTCAATCGGGAGAGAAAATGAAATGGACAAAAAACTGTGTCTATTGCTTATCGCTGAGGTTTAGCAGTAGGTTTCGACTACCGCGATCGAATATTCGTGGGGTTCTTTTTTCATGTGAATCAATCACTCTCCTCACGCTCCGCAGGTCAAACGTTCAATTCGTAGTGAATTCGTTGGGAAAAGAAATTTACTCGCGGTGGGAGGTTTGGTATATAGTTTAGAAGCACATCGTGCGATCAAGAATTTCGATGTCACTGCCAGAACTCCAACTGTGCTATAATAATAGTTACATTCTGTCTACTTATGCTGTGCCTCTCCATCATCCGTTATTTTGAAACATGAGGTTCGTCGCTTAAATTTTTCTTACAAGTCTTTCGTTTTATTTGAGAAAATTGGAATGAAATTGGAATTGGAAAAACAATTGGGTTTCCCTCAAAACGCTTGATAACCCAAAAGTCTTTTTCTTGTTTTATAGTTCGAGAAACAATTTTATGACAGAAGGTTGAAGCAAGTGGATTACATTCAGCCCAACAAGAAACTCCTTCGAAGAGAAGAACGCCCGTATTTCGTTTCGATACGTTTCGGAGTTTAGAAGCGATCTCTTCTGTGCTTGTGCTTCGCCGATGTTATAATAGGGAGGCAGAAAAAAGCCAAGATCTTCCACAACTAGACGCGTTAGCATCGGACGAAACGCAAAAGCCCCACCTTTTCGACGTCGGTGTGGGATGATTAACCGCATTTTGTTTTCCAATTAGCCGGATTTTAATTTTCTGCTGCTCATCAATGTTTCATAGCGTATCCTCGTAGCGAGGCGGAGGTAAAGGTGTCGACACATGGAAATCCCGGAAAGGCAGGGGGCCGGTACTCTTCCTTTCCTCTCTACCTAATGTAAAAATCGCGGACTCATGATGGCCGCAATAAAACGGCGTGTTTCCAATACGGTGTGTGTGTGTCTGGCTACGGGATGTGTGAACGTATTCATCTTGAAAAGGGGCATTATGTGTGTGCGCCCCAAAGATCGGGATCTCCTTGAACATATATTTTTTAAAGTTTCGCCCAACCATTCGCTCCGTTCGGCTCTCCATTGGTGCACTTTGCCGTTTCTAATGTGATTTATCCATCCCCCTTTTTATAGTCGGCGCAGCTAGTTGTTGCCGATGCTGTGCCAAATCCGGGCCGTTGTTAAAGAGTTTTGGGCATGCGAGCAGAATTGGCGTGAGAAATGGAGTAATGCTGATGGGAGCTGCACATGAACTTGAATTTATTGTTCCGGTGGGAGTTCGCATCGAACTTTGTGGCGGAAGCAATTAAAAGAAAGGGGAGTCAGTTTAACGGCTCAATATATCAAACAGTGACATGATGGGACCCACAAATAAAACGAGAAATGATTGCTTCCCAAGGGAAACCGCTTCACGATACCAAAGCCTGGAAGGTATTTCACTTGAATAAGAAATTGAATATTACTGTCACGAATCGCTTCTCTGATGCTATATTTTACGTGCCGTTTGTGACCGACTACCATTCGAAAGTGGTAGCGTAAGTAAATCAATTAAGATAACAACTGTTTCGTGCCTTATTCGCTTATGACAAAAATGGACAAAACATTCACCACCATTCGTACATGAAATCGACAACCGGTTGGAACGTGGTCGACGCGGTTGTTTGAGCATCGTCTATCTCGCGGAAAGGTGTGATATTTTCAGCTGATGGAGATGTGTGTAGTCCCTTACCTCGTTCCTTCTTCTGTTCCACTCCACCGCCATAATCTTAACGAGATGATCGATCTCTCGAGCGAAAGGTGTGAAATAGTTTGTTCGTATGTAATTTTTCACACCGATCTTTTCAGGGAAGGAAGGGACTCCTGGTAGAAACGGAGATGGTAGCTTCTTTGAGCCGTAAAATTGTGTGTCAAACAACCGACACGAAGGGGCGAAGAGCCAACGAATGGCGTTCGTCTGGAGACACTGTTTTATTTTAACACATTGGGCCTGGCAAAAGACGTACTTTAGACCCAAGTGAGGTTTTTTAACTTGTCCAATTAACCGATCCTCATCCTTCCTTTCGGGTATTCTTACGTCACCAAAGGATTTAATTAACGAAAATCGTTAAACTTTCACGCTAAGCCATAAACGCAAAATACTTGTGTCTGTGTCCTGCTTGCGGCGGTGAGCAATTTCCATTTACTCGTTAACGAGCGGGCGAGAAGGGGGGATGAAGGGGGTGGTTTGTCTTCAAGAGTTCCAAAAGAAACTTTCGTTTTCCCAGCGGAGTGCGGCTTCGCATGTATCGAATTCGGCTAGATAAATCCCAACTCTCGTTACGATTTTCGCTGCGAAGGAAGCGAAATCATGAAATCCCCTTTTCCTCGGTGTTTGTCTTTGCTTGGAGCTTGTTTCTTTTCTTGCGCCTCTTTTTATCACCATTCCCACATTCTGAAGAGTGCTTTAAAGCGCTTTTTTCTCGTTTTACGATGACTTACGACGGTCCGCCGCCTCTTATCGGCCCGTCAGTTTCGGTTTTTATTTGATTGTTAGTGCGATAGGGCGCGCATTCCACATGCCTGGCCGATGTTTTCCCCAACCCCCCTCACACTTTAAACTAACTCTCGGCTCGGACTTCCGATCAGGTGCTTGCAGCGGCATTCCACAGCCCGGAAGTGTTTCTTAAAATATGAGCCAGACAAAAGGAAGATAACATCCAGTTAGGCGTGTTTAACTGCCGTGTTATCCAACAGGTCTCGGTAAGGCACGCGGTTGAAATGAAATTGCTTTAACACCCCCCTCTCTGGGTGGAAGGTACCTTCCTTCATCTTCCAACACGACAACGCCTCGCCAAGTATCGTGGTTCATTTTGCAACACTTTTTTACGATGGATAGGGGGCCACTTTGACGGCACGGAACTCAACAAACCGTGGCTTGTATAATTCAATTTATGGCCGCGGGAAAAATGCTCCACTTCACTTTTTTTTCTCACTCCAAAAGATTTGGAAACAATTTCACGGTGTGGACTATTAAAGCAGAGGGCGTAAATTGTAAAATTGTATATTATGAGGAATGATATTACGTTGATCAGAGTAAAACTCACCCAAGGTAGAATTAGACATTTAAGAACTTCGGGAAAATACTCTCTGGACGAAAAGAAAGCTATATTTAGCTAAAAACATTTACATTTTATAAAGATCGACGAACGATTTTTCGCATTAAAACTCGTTGATTAGCAAATGCAAATGATTCGTAACCCAATGTTGATCGTTTCGATGGCGATAAGATTCGCAGAGGCGTAGAGATTTGTGTAACATTAAACGTCTGGAGCGAGACAGAGCTCTTCTGCTGTGTGGAAATGATCGATAACGAACCCGTTTGCGAGCGATGGCAAGATCGTTAAGATCCAAACGAAGCAGCATATTGATAGCACTTTCGCGTGCATGCGAAACAGTGGTGTGTTCCTCCGGGCTTGTTCTGGCTCTTTGGTGCTAAATTACGAACCCACAAACGGAATCCCGCAGCCTGCAACGCACAATCTCACGCGGCCTTGTTTTACGAGCGTGTTCGAATAAATTGAAATTTATAAGAGGGCAAACTGGCGGACGGGGAAGTAGGGGACGCGGCCCGATGTTCGGCTAAATCATAACTCAAGGTGGGGAAAAAAGGAAAGGGCTGTAAGGGGCTGTGGAAAAAGGCATTGCTGGTTCAGAGGTTTGGTGATGGTGCTGACTAGACAAACTAGTGTCTAACGGAACATGATAATCAAATTCTTCCCAATCGCGAGCGAGAACGAATGCCTTCGGTCCTTCTGGGAGGCTCTTCTGCAGACGGCGGAGGTCAGGCCATCCTATTAACCGAAGCCATAGTTCCAGCTCCAACCACCAATCAATTTCCAATCGAATTTATGAGCATCTAAAAACGAGCTAAAAGCTTTGACTGATTGGCTTGCGGGGGTGCTGTTGGCGTTACGAACGAAGCCATCACAAGATCGACTCGAACTGGTTTGTTCTTCATCGCGGGTGGAAGAAAACGTAGACGAGAAGGTGTAGAAAAAAGCGGGCGGAGACGGAGGTCAATGATTGTAATTCGATGACCTTTGAAGAAAGATAAGATAGTGTTCAGAGTGGGTTTAGAACGCTGTGGGATTCGAAAGGTAATGCAAAGTGTTATTAAAAACTCCATCGAAACGAAGTTGGTTTTGAATTATGTTTTTCCAAACGCCTTCCGATGATGGATAACAAAACCTTTTTAACCTGCATGCGATAGATGAATAAAGGGTATAATTTTAAAAGATTGGTTAAGAGTAACCTTTTAAAGGCTTGGAAAAACATGTGCCTTTACACAATGCTTCCGCAACTCGCTAAATTTAGGTGGACAAAGTGCGTTAGAGTCGTTTTAATGAACGTCACTTTGGTGTGTAGCGTAACGAATTGATTTTTGTAAGCTCTCCAATCGGCTCTCCAACCTCCAGCCCGTCCACAGGAAGAGCAGTTACTTTCCCTTTTTCGACCCCCAGCGGATTTTAGTAGTGCGCCACAAATCAAAATTACACACACACATGCGAGCTTTAACATTTCGCCAAATTCGTTGTGAGAAAGACAACCTCAAGGTCTGGGAAACGAACCGGGTGAAAAACTCCTCCACTTTTCCTAACGACGAGATCGAACGAAAGTCGATATAAAATGGAAGCTTATTTGAGCAAATATCAAAAGAGCAAAAGACTAAATCGCTAACGGCTTCCGTTCGAGTCTGGGAATGGTTTTGCGTGAACTTGAAGAAAAGTAAACTTTATGCCCGGAAGGCAGAAGGTCTTCTCCAAACCAGAGGGGAAGGAGATTGGGCCGAAAAAAGGGGACGTTGGAGGGAATCTTTTTAGTTTCGGTTTTGTTGAGTGAAAGCTTAATGAAGCAGCCCCCTCGGAGCCTGTGAGTTGTGGCGCCGCTGATGGATGATTGTTTCGAAAGAAAGTCCAAACGGTTAAAAATATGCAGGCCGACCTTTTTAACCGGAAAACCTCTGGGACCATCATTTATCTTGGCAAAACTCTGTTTTCTTCTCCAACGGGGAAAGCAAGCAACCGGCAGCCAGTTACATTTCCGGCGCTTGTTTGGTTTAAAATATACGCGTTTATGGCTCCATTTAGTCAAAGCTTAGTGGAGGTGAAGCTCAATCATTCGTGACTTGTGGCTAGTCGAAGTCCCACAGTTAGGTTATTTACATATGGATGGTTGCTACATTTTATTGTTTTGCCTCAGTATCAATCATTGGCCTGTCGTGGAAGGTCTTCGCCAATCGCCGTTTTTGGTACGAACTCACCGTCCGTGAACCGTTCCTTTCGTCTGTCGAGCTGTCAAAAAAACCTTTACAGGTCAAACGAGTGGTTCGGTTGGCCTTCTACCAGTTATCACTTGCACGAAGCCTGTGTTGTCGCTTATCGAAGGCTATTCCTTTTTCCGGTTTACTCTTTTACATGTTGTTAGCTAGAAGAAACGTCATCTTTTGATGCTGACACTCCGAAACAATGAAAGATTGAGAAGGGAAACCGCACCGTCATTCACTTTTTAGAAGTTTACCAATGGGAATCGTTTGCACGGCGAAGTCTAAACGATGAACGCATGTTCTTCGCCCGGCCATAGATGGAACTGCTTTTTGCGGTCGATCAATTGATTGATCTCGCAGCATCGCGTCTGGAGAGATGAAAAATAGGTGAAGCTTCTCTACCATCGATAAAGGTAGAAGGAAGATAATTCAGGAAAAGCTATCAAAGAACGTTGCTTTGAATGGTACCGTGGTGATTCCTTTGTTGTACAACTCTTTCGACAACACCTCGAACTAATCCAATCCAGTGATTGGTAATGCGAATAACTAGTTTTTCGAATCGATTAATAAACCGCTTCGAAATATTAATGACGTTGTTTGAATGCAGCCATTTTGATTATACCGCCGTAACGAATCGACTCTTCGAGATGAATTCGGAATCAGTCGACATTTCAAAACGATGCCAGAGAATGCACGTGAGCATCCTTTGAAAGGTCAAGTTTTTTAGGTTTTAGACTTGAATGTTAATAATATAGGTGTCGAAAAGCAAAAGATGCAAAAGGAAGCTTGCATAACCTGACAATTATGTTACGGTTAACCGATTGGTGATGGTTAGATAACAGACTGAAACCAAAAAACACTATTCCATATTCACATCCGGCCATTAATTGCAGGAAAAATACTGACCTTTGCTTGATCGGAACTCTACCGCACAGTTGCGCACCCTCCTCATCTAACAAGCCACGTTTTAAGGGTGAAAGATTAGAATGTGTTTGCTACTTGAGCGACGAACCTGAAGGTTAAAGTAGTGAAGTGGAAAAGTGTGGAAGTAATCAACTCTAAAACGGAAGACGTCCATCGTGCCGCTGCATAAAGCTGGTAAAATAAAGTAATGCGTAAAATTGGCATTAAAATAAACTGTCTCCATGAGCAAACAGCTTGTTTGCAGCTCATTACGAGCGATATTAGTTTCGGATACATGGTAAGCTGTGTGGAATGGGAAGGGGAATAGGTGGACGTACTTTTAAAACCACTTCGCTCGTAGGAGACTAGTTTGATTTTTTTTGGTTATAAATATACTATTTGCATTTTATATTGCTGAGAAAGCTAGGAAGGCGATGTGGTGGATGGACGTACAAATAGAGGCGTGGATAGATGGAACACAGACATCAAATCGCCCACCGATCGCGTTCTTCCCGCAGGCCTGGAATGTTTGCCCGGTGCCAGTTTGGACTTCGCTCAATGCGAGAGGGAGATCAATTAAAAGCACACAGTCGGACAACCGTCTCCCATCATTGGAACACGACCACGGATCGAAAACGATCGGCGATTCCTTCTGCGGGACTTGCGGGAATCGAAGACATATTCCCGGTGGAGATCACTTCGAAGAAGCAGCGATGGCTGTGGGGGCTTTACGAGCTGTTTTATGGCTCGATCTTAATTTGTATCTTTGTCCGTTGATGGTGGTCGAGGAAGCGTGGAGAGCGAAGGGAAAAGACGTCACATTCTTCGCCCGTGGAACCTCAACCGCCACCATCATTCTTTATCGCAGTCGATTTAGTGCTACCGGGACTACAAATGGCGTCCAATCGGGGGCAATATGTAAATCAGAGAGCTTTGTGAAGAGCCTTTTAAGTGAGCCAACGCAGCTCACAAGAGCCCCCAAAGAATCGAACGCATGCCAACTGTTGGCCAGCGAGCTGGAAGGAAATTCCATCGCACTTCGATCGGGTACGGGAATCTTCAGCTGACTGTCTGGTGGACGCCTCGACGTAAAACTCGACGTCCCGTCTTCCACTACCAATTAGCATACGCGGAGCAGGTTGCTGTAATCGCTCAGGCCGGCATAATCGTTTGAGTTATATCTCCGCGATGTTCGCGATTGCTCGAACAAGGGTTCTGTTCGCTTAAGATCGTACATAAAAGCTCGTGATTTGTTGTACAAATTTTCGGTCCTCCGATCGTCAGGGTTGCGTGTTTCGTTTCTCCCCCTGACTCCCTCCTAATGGCGTCGCTCTTGATGGCTAAAGAATCGTGCTGCTCTTTTCGGGATGATTGATGATAAACATTCGAATACGTACGAAGGAAGGGTGGATGGATTTTTGTTTGCTTGTTCGTTGCGTTACTACCATAGAAAAATATCAAACGTTACCGGAATGGAAAAGTTTTAAAGGCAAAAAACCCCCACGCACACGCAGACAAACATGCAGCGCACACAACACTTTTAACGAAGACGATCACGATCCTCCATTAAATTCTTTGTTTCCTTGTGGTGTCGCTAATGGAATTTAAAACACAATCGTTTCAATCCTGCAGCTAGAACAAAGGTTGAACGATAACTAGACACAACCGATAATAAAATGTGAAGAAAACGCGGTAAAAATCAACATTTAAAACGCAAAACAGTCTGTGTGTAGAAGATACGAAACGAAACTCTGTAACGAAAGACTCCACCGAGGCGGTTAAGCGACGAACCTCGAGTGATAAACGTGTGCAACTGGAATCGCGCGTGGTGGGAAAATCTTCTAAAACCGTGATGATTTCCTGAGTGTTTGAGTACCAACCCTTGCTCGAGTTTCGGTGTTTTTAGTGGCGAAGATCGACAGAATGACAGCCGGCGAAAGCCCAACGAAAGCGTCGCCTGGCGGTGCGAGGGCTTCTGCCAGTAGTAACAATGCAAACGGTGGTGGTGGTGGTGGGTGGGGGGAAGCGGCACAGCCCTCACCAAGCAGTGGTGGAAGGTGTGCTTTCTGTACGGAGGCAATCAGGAGAAGTACTATCGCCAAATCTACGGCAAAGCCGCCTCGGAACGTCTGGCAGCTGCGAGCGCGAAGCAGATGGCCGTCACGGTGGAGGGTGGTGGTGGCGGTGCTACCGGTGGGCGCGGGGATGGCTTGCCGACGAAAAAACAAACACCGTCCGCCCATTATCGACCAGTGCCACCGCCGTCGTCCTCAGCGCTCCCGGATGATGGATTTCGATTCCGCAAAGGGTCGCCGGTCATAAAGTCGGCTTCCTCACGCTCCAATCTGGCCATGCCCTGCTCGGTGATGGCGTCCCCGGGCGATCGCCGCCAACCATCGCCGGCGGCCGCACCGGTGACGGGAATCCTGCGGAAGCGCGTCACCGTGCTGGACGAGTCGTTCCTTTTGGGCAACGTGCCGTCGATCGAGGGCGAGCTGCTGGAGGAGGTGGAAGCAGACGAGCAACGCTCGGACAGTGGCATCAACGTGGACGCGCGTCAACCGTCGCCCCAGAACGAACATGACGACCAGCAGCAGCAACAGCAACAGCAACAGCAGCACCATCGTCTGGAATGCCATCGGCCCGGCATGAGACGAACCTTCCATCTCAGTGGAGAGGAGTTACGTTTGCTTAACTTTGACCAACCGGACGGCGACGACGCAAGCTCCCGGGGGGAACTTCCCTTCAACGGTACCTTGGCCACCGGTCACCACCACCAGCAACAACAAATTAGTGCCGCCAGCAATCCATCATCATCATCCACGTCGTCGTCGTCATCGTCGGCGACGACGTCGTTTCCGAACCTCCCGGCGCGTCGTTCTCCGCCCAATTCCTCCACGAGCGATGGAGGTGGAGCTGGAGGGGCAGGAGGAACCGGGTCGTTAGCAGCCAGCACGCCAGCCACCAACGGGACCCGAACCGCCGGTCCGAACAACAATGAGTGAGTAAATATTTGTGGTCATTTTCCAACCACGACGGGCGACTCCCGGGAAACAAAACTAATGAACTTCGCGCGGCGGGAAAGACTCCGTGCTACGTTGAATTGAGGCTGGTAAAAACAAACGGAGGGAAATATCTCGGATTTTCCACAACCATTGCACGCGTGGGTGCTGCGAATTTCGTAGCGTACATGCAAATGACATCGGAGGGAGGTTAATTCTGGAACGTTGGATTACCGGAGAAAATCATAAAAGACGTTACACAACCTGGCAACATTCTTACACTGGGAAGAAACATTCAAAAAAAGGCAATGCTGTGCCCTTGCCATGGTGGCAAATTATTTTTCCTTTGCAATACCGCGCGTTTCCACGGTGAAATTACAAGAATTCCGTTCACACGCGGTGCGTTTCGAAGGTCCGCAAAAGGAGCTCTCCATGTTCTGTTCTCCCCAGGAGTAAATGATGGTGATTACGAAAATTTAAATTTTCTGTCTCCGTTTCCCGCGCAATCCAACCAGCGGTGCATTGTTTTCGTTTAGCACTTTTCGACTCGCCAGAATCCCGTTCGGGAGGCAGAAGGAAAAGTGATATTGTCCGAAAAGGAGAATATTCAAAATCAAGGAGAAAATTGACCAATTTAATGCTGTGAGTCTGCGCCGTTCGTTTGGTTTGGTTTAATTCTCTTCGGCGGACGGCGTTTAATGTTTCTTCGCAGTTTCCGTCGATTCGTCGTATTTTAGCACCGTAGTTTTGGAAGATTGGTATCGATATGTATGGGTAACATTAAACTGTCCTACAAATGAAAATAAACATCAGGTAATTTGTCTGCTCAGACACAAATCTTTTCCATCTGTAAGTGTTGTGTTTAAACACAGGAAGAATGTATTTTAATCTTAGTTTGTTTTGACCATCTTCACTGAGAAGGTTTTGGTTGTTTTGCAAGAACAGACTGAAAACCGTGTAACCAATCTACAATGTGTGGAACTGTCAAGGTTGCAGATCGTTTGTACCTCGTTAGATTCCAACGACACCGAAAAAGAGGATGAGTCACACACCAACGGAAAAACAAAACCACCGAACCCTGGGTAATCAATTCGAAATCGAGTAACGCTCGGCGTGTCGTCCTGGTATTTGAGAGACCTCGCCGAAACTCGACGTAAACCTCGCGATCAAGGTAATGCGCCGCCGGCAGAGGCCTACGACATTCCGTGTTAACCGTATGGCTTTTAATTTCCTGACGCTCGCATTTAATTAAAGTGAGCGCCCGAGGAGTTGCGAAACGGTTTATTCCTTCGACGTGCAGTGAAAGGCTCGAACTGGCGGACGCCATTCACGTTTTACAATCGAGTTCCATCGAAACTCCACTGCTGAATTGAATACTCGGTTTGATGTGTGTGAAATTGCCCTTTTTCGGCTTTAGCGAGTGTGTTGTAGGGTAACGGTGGAATCCGGATTTCGTCAAACCCTCATGTGTGCAGCGCCGATATCCTAATTGAGAAGACAATTAGCGTTAAAAAAGGTATTTTTATCGACATGTTCTTGATCGTTCAATCCAACTGGAATCGTGGATTGTTTTTTATTGGACGCAAAGGATATAATTGGATATGGAATCGACGGGATAAACGGGACTCTGACTATCAGCAATCGATTTCGGATTTAATCAGTGATAAAATAATTATCCACAGGTTGGAGCAACCATTTTGGATATGGAAGAGGTTTTACAAAAAAAATCCGGTTCCAGATTCCAGTTTAATTTCTTTTCAACAAAAATGTTGGTAGAACTTGTCAAAAACTGAATACTTATTTTGAATTTTCGTTCTTTTTGTTTCAGGTTGACCTCATCAGTACAAATGTCATATCCATACCAAAAATCGCATCCTCAAATGCAGCAGCCCCTGGCGGGTCCGCATCCGCCAAACCCGCAGCACCCGCTTCTGCTGCAACATCAACAACAGTCGTTGGATCATCATCACCAGCACAATCATCATCTGCATCAGCATCATCATCAGTCGCTGCAGCATCAGCAGCAACCGTACCCGTACGATGTCGGGCGAAGTCCGCTGCGTAGTCCTCAGTCGCCACCGCTGTACGGCGGAAAGCCACCCCCACCGCCCCAACCTATACACTACCAGCATCAACCCGGCCCACAATCGTTGCCCGGAATGGGAGGCCTTTCGCAGCAAACGGCAGGCATGACCCTTTCCCTGACGAACGGACCGGGTTCAGGTCCGGACTGCTATATGCTGCCACCGCTACAACCTCAGTCCCAGCAGCTCCCGGACGGACTGCCGCCCGCAACGACCTCCTGTGGCGCTCCCTCGTCCCGCGCCATCTTCCACCACCAGCAGCAGCAGCAGCCGTATCCTTCGATCGTGCCGCCTTCCCATCATCCGTATCACTCGCCCGCTTCGGCTCAGGCCGCACTAATCGGACCCTCAATACCCCATCAATTGCCCCCCTTCCCGGTGCATCCCCAACAGGCAGCGGTTCACCTGCTCGGCCCTGGTACGGCCGGTCCACCGACTCTCGGAGGCAGCTCAGGTCCAGGCGGGGCAAATGGTGGAGTGGTTGGCGTTGTTGGAGCCGCAGTTGCCAATGGAGGACCTGGCCCGGGTGGGGGAGCAGGAGGAGTAGGTGGAGGAGGCATGGGAGGCCATAACTACTCACAATCGGACGACGATAGTGGCTGCGCGCTGGAAGAGTACACCTGGGTTCCGCCAGGCCTACGACCGGATCAGGTACGTTTCCAAAGGTTCCACGTACATATCTTACTTTCAAATCAACCCTCGATTACTTAACATCGACCAGAATTCTTACTACACATTACTTGATAGAGGGAATGAACGGATTTTGATTTTCAAACATTCATATTCGAATTGTTTCAAATATTTGCTTGAACAGCGTAGCGTTCACTTCGCTTTGTATCATGCAAGGCTGTCTTAAGCGACCCGGCTACCGCTCGATGATGATGATGATGTTGATGGTGGGGAAAGATGATCGGTTTTCGCACTCGTGAACTCAACGATGCCGATGGAATTTCATAATTACACACTGCAAACGCGACGTGCTCGAGCCGCGCGCGCCCTTTGCGGTTCGATAGGACCTTCCTTCCACCGTGGACCGACTCGGTCTTACTCTTACTGTCGAAGATAATAAATAAGAAGACTGCGCTGCAATGGCCGTGGATGAAAATGGTACGCCAAAGCACAAAGAAAGTGTACGTTAGCGGGAAGGCGAAGAGAATGAAGTAGAGCAGAGAACAACCAAATAATATACAACCCAAGAAACTAGTTCGGCAACGTAATAAATACACAGCTGGGGTGTAAATTATGAGTAACTGAAAAAGGTAGGAATTTAAAAGTAGTCACCACCAGGTAAAGACACCCCGAAGAAAAAGTTAACAGTGGTACGATGGAGACTTCGCCGCAAAGAACTGTAGGATCCTCGGAATAGCGATTCGATTTCAACTAAAGGTTCTTGGAGTGGTTTTTTCTACTCCATTGCCACTTAATGAAGATTTAATCCGGTATGAATACCTCGAACGCACAATTAAAAGATCAAGGACCTTCGGCAATGAAGCAATCCGCTGGAATGTTATCTCCATATTGGCTAAATTGTGACGCATTTTATTCCATTCAACCGTGTTCCATTCCTGAACTTACTCTTGCTATCTTTTCCGATCAAACGTTTTACGCCCTCGTGAAAAAAGGGAACATCTTTCATGATAAAATCGCAATTGAATGTGCCGTTCGAACTACGGGGACAACTGTGTTCTGTGCTGGCGAAACACAACGGCTCCGAGACCAAAGTGTGTGTTGCTGCGACACTTCACGCTGGATTTACTTCACAAGTGCACATACACCGATGGCACGACGGTGCATTCACCTTCCCGGGATTGTGCATTAGCGTGTGTCGGGGGAGGGGGCGCGCGGGAGCGATCGGTGGGGAAATTATAAATCCAGTTTTTGCATCTTGCATGTTGCAAGACCCTACCCCCTTCTAGGACCCACACTAATTACAACCTAGACGTCAGATAAGTGTTATTGCTACCGTCCCGCCACACAGAGGTAGCCCTCGGGGAGCAGAGTTGTCGCTCCGTGCCACTGGCCGGTAGTTGCGCCTTCGCGCCCTTCGGTAATGGATATCACCTGCTTCCGGTGCCGGGTTGGCCACCAATCTATCAGTCGCACCGATCTGGCGAGAGGGAGACAGAGAAAGAGAGAGAAACGACCTCCGAAACGGCTCCCGATTTGGAGCTTCGATCGGGAACTGATCGTAATCACGAGAGTCGAAAGACCGACCAGCCAAAGACACGCGATTCTTTATTTATGTTTCAACTTTTTCAAAAGCGCGCTACAGATGGTAACAGCAACAAATGCCGGTTCGTGAGGCAAACCCGGCAAAGCCCCTAACACTGGTCTAATCATTTCGAATGTGTTTCGATTAGTAGCAACAAGCGGCGGGAATGCACGCAATCAGGATCGGTTCCCGCCTCCCGAGTGTTAGGCGTCTTCTACGGAGCAAATCAAATGAATAGTTAATAAATAAAAACAACACCATCGTAGGGGTACCTGGGGCAAGGGAGGGGAGGGCTGGTGGCAGCACAGGGAGCACGAATGAATGGAAAATATGCTTGCTCGTCTCGACCCATGGCATAACATGGCGACGATAAAGCAGCATAATTCGAATGCAAATGCACATAAGGGCAGCAAATACCTATATGCGCGCTGCTCTTCGTTTACCTTCGTCCCTACCGGGAACGAGAAATTACTCCCGACTTCTTTAAGTCTATCATCATGGCCCTTGCTTCTCCCTCCTTTGAAATTTGTGTCTGCTTCCTGCAATATTGAAAGGTATTTACTCGTACCTGCTTTTTATTTCTGTTTTGCTCCGATCACTTTTCGATTATCTAGTCCTGTTTTCCTCGGCCAGTCCAGTGAAAAGACATGCGGAACCGTTGCAACAACTTCCTGTCCGTGCGTACTCTGGGGAGGGCTTCCATTATCCTTTTGTGGCTGGGAACCACACCAACCATGTTGATAAAATGTTGTACGTTGGACCTATTAATTAATCCCGTTTTTTTTATCCGTTTATTGTAGGTTCATCTTTACTTCTCCGCCATCCCGGAGGATAAGGTCCCGTATGTGAACAGCATAGGCGAAAGACATCGGGTTCGGCAGCTGCTCCAACAGCTTCCACCGCACGATAACGAGGTGAATAGTTTGGTCAAATAGCCCTGCGCCTTGCAGACTGAAACAATGAAGCTTTTTTGTGTCCAATTTTAGGTCCGCTACTGCCATTCGCTAACCGACGAGGAGCGCAAAGAATTGAAACTCTTTTCTGCCCAACGCAAACGGGAAGCGTTGGGACGCGGCACAGTGAAACAGATAACGACCACGTTGATTTGCGAACGGGTAAGCAGATAGTCCGCCAGGCCAGAGCGTCAACCGTTGAATGTAATAATTCTGATCGATCCTTCTTTTCACAGTGCGGTGAATGTGCTTCCTCCGGTGATATGATGGTATTTGCGTCCCGCTTCGAACCGAACACCTGCTGGCATCCGGCTTGCTTTGCCTGTTGCGTCTGCAAGGAGTTGCTGGTCGATCTGATCTACTTCCACCGGGAGAACCGACTCTACTGTGGACGCCATCATGCCGAAACGCTGAAGCCACGTTGTTCCGCTTGCGATGAGGTAAGTTTCGGGCACAGATGTTTCTGGCCAGTTACAGGCACATAACTCTACCATTCGTTCTTTGGATTTTCAGATTATTCTGGCCGACGAATGCACCGAAGCAGAAGGAAGAGCGTGGCATATCAAACATTTCGCCTGCTTCGAGTGTGATAAGCAGCTTGGTGGACAAAGGTAGGCACTAGATAATTCCCCTACGAAGCGTATTTTTCTAATCGTTTGATCCTTCCCCATTCAAGGTACATAATGCGGGATGGCAAACCGTACTGTCTTCATTGCTTCGATGCCATGTTTGCCGAGTACTGTGACTACTGCAGCGAGCCGATCGGGGTGGACCAGGGTCAGATGAGCCACGACGGTCAGCACTGGCACGCGACGGATCAGTGTTTCGCCTGCAGTACCTGCCGCTGTTCGTTGCTCGGTCGCCCGTTTTTACCGCGGCGTGGTGAGATTTACTGTTCGATAGCGTGCAGCAAGGGAGAACCGCCGACACCGTCCGACGGGTCGTTACCGGCTGCGGCTGCCCTGATGCACGGACATTTACGCAGCGCAAGAAACACCGAACAGCAGGAGCAGGTGGACGGCAATGAATACGAGCACACTACTGGCTCGACCAAAGCGTACCGATCTTCGCCATCACTGCCAAAGTCTCCCGAGCCTCTGAGGAGTCCCGAGGGAAGCCACCATGATCGGCGTGACTCACCGTCGCATACAGAACATTCGGCGGTCGGAAGTAGTGGCGATCAGAACTTCACCGATGGCAACGGTAATGACGAGATGACGCTTTCTTGCTACACAGCAGCAACCAGCATCACCACGTCGCTGTCGGCGGCTACGGGCAATACCAGCACCACTCTTGCCACTACCACCAACACCATCGCCACCGAGTCGGCCACGGCCAACGAGCACGAAGTACAAAGTCATGGTAGCCGAGCCAGCAGCGATCGGCTTACGGTTCCAGCCGTTGTCGGTGATACAAACCGTCATCGCATCCCGCAGTGTTCGCCAGAATTGAACCGATTACTGCACAAAGATCGCAGCCGGCAACCGCTCGACCTGACTGACCTTTCCCTTAGTCTCGAGCAACACTGGCAGACGGAACGGACGGGTAGTGAAACGATCACCACAGTCATGGCTACAAATCCCGCCGCCGGAAAGACACAATCGGGATCCCCTTCATCTCCGGGTGGAGCTCAGATACTGACCTCTTCCATGCCGGAGTTGAACCGCTGCATGCAGGTGGGATCGCCAAGCTTTAGCAGCTCCAACAGCCCAACGCCAATGGGGGGTAGCAAAAACGTCACGTTAGGAAACGATGCGGATGAGCAGAACCAAAACGCTTCGGATGCATCCCATTCGGTCGTGGAGCTTCCCACGCCTCCACCAATCGGTACGTATCAGTCAAATCGTTCTGGAAATAAAAGCAATAGATTATCCTAATCCACTCTCTCTCTCTCTCTTTGTAGTGATCAAGAAGGAGGTACGATTCGAGGGAGATTTCCAGGATTCTTTGCCCCGCTCGAAGAGTCACTGCCAGCGCAATAGTGGTCAGCGTAACCGGTCGGCAAAGCCCTCTAAAAGACGCAACGATTACGATCGGTATGAGAGTAGTGCATCCACGTCAAGGCGACAGCACCATCATTCGCAATCTCAGCAAAGCGATCGTCACGATCGACACGGTAGCTCGTCCACGAGGCGATCTCCACGCCGAAGGCGCCATACTGCCAGCCAGAGGAATTATGCTTCCGACGATGACGAGCTAGCGGAAGATGAAACCGACAAGTATCGCCATCGGCACCACGCGAGTCACAGGGAACAGCAACGCCCGGTGGATGATTCCGACACGCGCAGCATTTGCTCGACCTGCTCGTCCAGCTCGTCCAGTGCGGACGACGACGTGTATGAACTGCCCCTGCGGCGCACCTCATATGGAGGAACCCGTATACACTATATGCCAAACAATTCGCTGGTTTGTGCGCGAAAACGTAAGCAGCTGCAGACAGCCACCACCGGTGGCATCGGTGGCCAGCACTATGAAAAGGACAATAAGAATTGTATCATATCGTAAGTAGTATCAACCGAATACGTGTGTTGTGTCGTCCTCCCTCCGTTTCCAACTGTTACATATCATCCGTCGGAGCAGCTCTTCGCTAAACTTAAAAGCAATAAATTAAATTAAATTCAATTAAAAACGTTAAGATCAAATATATCGCATATCACATAGTAGAATTTAATTAAAATGAGTAAAATATTATTCTAGATCATTTTAGTTTAGTTTAGTTTAGATCGTTTTAGTTTATTGTGTAATTATCTTTTGCCATTCTTATTTTACTTGCAATCTAATTCATTATCTCAGTACATATCAGCTTCCATTTATGCTTGCTATTTTCTAAACCGCGAAATGTGTTCGATTTAAATTTCGAAGAGTACGCAGCCATCGACACTTGTCAACGGTACAACGGTGTTGAATCTCTCAAGCCTGGTAATGTAAACTTGTGGTAACTATCAGATGTCAGTTTCGTCAAGGAAGCCAAGTCCGACACAAGAAATTTGTAAACAAATCGCTATTTCCGTTTAAATTCTAAACAGTATCGTTCAAAACTGATGGAAACACTCCGTCGTTTTCAAGTTTATAATCCATTTTGTGCGTGCCCGGTGTATCCTCATCCATTTGTGTAGGCTTGAGTTGCAACTTGTGGCATTTACGTTGCCGACAGCCGAGTTCATTAGTGTTGATATATTCCTTTCTGCATGCCATTGGATCGTCGATGATGGATTCACTTTTCCGGCAGTTTGACGACGGGTTTATGTGGTTCTTCCCAGCACAACTCGCAGTGTTCGACTAAGATGCTCTCGGAGCGCCGATAAGCGCTATTCATACGACGAACCATTTTGGCAGGTAATTTCCTAATCAACGCACATGAAGCTACGACCGGTGATTGCACCAGGCGACTCAGCTTGTCGGCACTGTCCACCTTCGGGGATAGCAAAGCATTGCTTCATTAATATCTAATACCCACTAGCGATCCACTAGTTTGCAACATTAATGGAACTTACCCGGATGATGTAAATGTCGTGCTCGAAACAGAAAGCTTCCAGAAGCACCTCCTGCAAGTGCCCACCGCTTTCATCATTCTCCAAAGGAGCCAAGAAACAAAACGAAAACCTATTCGGTTCCGTGGCCAAACTCCGAATCGCACTAGATAGTCCCACTACAAGGCGTTTTTCCTCGAGGGCAGTGAGCAACATTTTCCTTGCACTCGACCCTACGCCGACGGTATGGAATCCGGTGGCCATATTCCACTCGCGAGATGTATCTAAAACCATACTTTGCTCTGGTCAACCGCCAGACGTGCTCGTTAAATTCGATTTAACACTTTCACCACTCTTTCACAGTTCGCAAACGAACGCGTTGGGTAAGGTTGTGAAATGATGACCCACTTGATATTGGTCCACACTCGGTCCGAGACAACCTCAATCGTTTGTAGGTGCCCTTAAACACTCTGTTGAAAGATAACGGTGGAGGAGCTTTCTTTAAACAAATTTTCCGGTTAATATACTCTCAGATACTCGATGCTGTTCCGACGGTTCGTCCGATAATGATTCAGCACCTCTTTCGCGAAGCGTCTTTTATGGAATCTCGCGGTCGCGGTTTTCTCTCACATACACATCCAATGTGGTTCCGCCGATTACCGTATTTGTCTGTACCGAGTGGCCAGTTCTATGAATGAAAATCTCAGTCGCGGGGGTCGCGTTTGCGCAATGCGGAGCCCCAAGTAACACCATTATCAGCTGACAAGAGGCAGACGCCAAACGACGGGAACAAACCTGTACGAACATGAATCATTTGCAAAACAGACACTGCCCCCTTTTGCTGCCTCTTCGCTTAGGAATTCATACCGAGGGGTATGGCCCTAACGAATCGACCTCAAAAAGGGGAGGAGGACGCATTTTTCGGAGGCTCGTGATTTACGAAATGATGCAACAATTGCGCGGATTTTCGGCACCTGCCAACAGTAGGTTTAACAAACCATCCATCATTTTCGAACGGATAGTGTACCAGGTAGAGATCATTCAAAAGGTATAAAAATCTGTAAAATATTCTCTTTTTGCTACTCGCTTGAAGACATCAGATTGTCTAGAGGATTTTACAATTTTCAATGCTCTGTTAAAGTTTATATTTTATCAGCATCGATTGGCAGCGATAACATACAAAAGTTGTAGACTGTGCCTCTATCGAGGACACAAATGCCATTATCGCTCATACCGGTTTGGCATATTCGGCCTCGGCATTCCTTCGGCTGTCCTTAAAAGGGCTTTCGCGAGGGATCCCCAAAAAAGGAAGTAAACGTTATCGCGTGTCATCGGAAAACGATAAAGGGTTGGCACGAGACTAAGGAGTGAATACAATTTTCGAATGTCATTCGCTCAATTCTGAAAGGGTTGGCAATTCCTCTTATCAGTCTGCAGAAGAAGGGAAGGTTTCGTTCGATTAAAAATTGATTAAACAAACTTACATTTTTTGCTTTGTCACATTTGTTTCGTTTTATTGAATTCCATTATGGTTATAATTGCTTTAAATGGTTCACTTTAGCTAACTCTACACTGATCGTGGAGGTCACTCGGTCCATAGTTTACATAGTATCCATCAATAATAACATTCCACTGTCGAGATGTCTACAACGACATCGATGGTCGTTTCACTGCATAAAGTCACACTTCACAGAGCACATATTTCTATGTTCATAACTTGGTCCAGTTTGTGCTCGTTAAAACACCGATCGTAACAACTACGGAACACGCTACGCCACGCCACGCCACACGTGTTCCACATTATTCGTCACTTCCGAGCCATCGTTATTCCGATCAGAAACAACATCTGCCACATCTTCGCAAACTAAACCCCGAAACATATTTCTTGTCCTTCAGAGGGGGTAACGTTTGCTCAGTGGGAGACGAAGGAGAGGTGCTGATTGGAGGAGGCCACTTTCGTTGGATCTCCAGAGCACGTTTGCTTTTTTTGTAATATTTTCCACACTTTTCATCACGTTCCATTTCTGGCCGCGATGATCGGTTCGGTCCGGTTCAGGCGGGATGTTACTTTTCCGGAAGCTTGACGATCGGCTTGACCGGATTGTCCCAGTGTTCTTCGCAGTAGTCGACCAGGCGATCCTCGGCTGCAGTGGCAATATCCTTCCAGCCCTTCTGCACCAAGGCACACGATTCGACCCGGTGGGCACCGAGCATACGGCTTAATTTTTCCGCACTATCAACCTGCAGACGGGGAAAAACCAAACAAACAAAATGTTAAATTCAAATACTCTTCAATTCGCTATTTTCATTGCATCACTTTGTCGGTGAATCCCCTTTTCGGGTTCTTTACGTTCGAAGTAGAACGCAACGAAGCGTGGGTAATTCCATCCGACGGCTGCAAACAGCCATGACCTCTTTCGAGCGAAACTTACCTTGATTATGTAAATGTCGTGCTCGAAGCAGAAAGCCTCTAGCAACACCTGATGCATGTGGTTGGCCGGAGCGCTACCATCGGTACCGGATGTGGCCAGGAAGCAGAAGAGAAAATCATCCGGCGTCTTTGAGAGCGCGTTGATTGACTCGGAAAGTCCAACGATTGCACGCGCCTCGTGGTTCGCGGAGACCAACGTACGACGCACGGTTATTCCGATCTGCTCCGTCGGGATCTTGTCGTGGGCGGATTCTGGCGCATCCAGGAACATGCCCGCCAACTTGGCGTCGATGCTGTCCTCGCCGATGCTGCTGCTCGAGCTGGCTTTGCGGAGCTGGGTCGCTATCACCATTGTGTTAATGTTTGTTGTTATCTTTATCGAAGATGCACACTCCGTGGCCGTTATTGCGCAACGTATTGAAAGCTGCAAAAGTTTCTAGACGGTTCACACTGAGAGAGGAGGATCGTTCCAGCCGGAAATCGCTGTCTAAAGTTTGCGGTACGCTTTCTGAACACTCAATACATGACGCAAAGCGTGTCGCGCAGGCTTTTATAGACGAGCTCGCCGATCGCGACCCGACGGTGCCCGAGAACCACGCGAATCGCACCGAGGGGTGGCCGAACCCCCGAGCGAGCCAACGGCCGACCCCCCAGAAAACGGCCATGACGACGACGATAGTGGCGCGGTCCATTCAGCGAGAGCATTGCGTTGCGTGGAGGATGTTTGCGTATTCTCCGCGGTTCGCGAGTTGAAAAATACCGGTTTCGCTTCACTGCTCCGGTTTGTACTTGTCGCGACGTACAGATCGGTGGTGGTGTAGCAGGGAAGGAACCGGCAGGGATTGATATCTGGGAAAATCCAGTCGGTGCACACGAACGGCGTGTGTATGTGAACGGATCTCGGGGAGTTTCTATATGCCCAGTTTAGCGTTCACAGAATCGTTCCGCAAGTAGAAAACCCACATCGGATGAAAATAAGATGAGCGTAATTCATTTAGGAAGAAACGTTGTGGGGAAATTTAGCGCATAAAATACAGATTGATCCCAAAGAATGAAGAACGGCCCTTCCGTGATGGGATTTCTCGGATATCAAACCTCTTTCAGGAAAGTATCAACCTTGAGCTGGTCCTGAAAGTGCAGTTTTATACCCTAATATTTGAAGATCAGTCAGTCCTCACGTGGCCCCGAAATCCGGATCTAAACCCGTCACAAACCCGCCTTGTCGTGCGGATTGGTGTTTGCTCAAAGAGAAGGTAAAGATTGGTCGGATCGGTGGTAACCTGCTTCGAACCGACCTGTTCGACACGTCATTTGACGTCAAATTTGGACACTTCAGAGCGGCCTTTGCACATACCAACCTCTCGGAGAGACATTCCGAGGATGCTGGCGGTCCAAAGTTCAGGCGCTTTTGGGTATGAATGGCGAGAAAGAGATTCCCAGTGGCGTTCGGTGTCGCAAGTCATCGTGGTTGCTTTTGGAGCTCTGAACATGATTTTTCATGCCTTATATCAGGCTAACAGCATCACCCCACGGCATGAATGAAGTCGGTCTACATTAAAGGGAACCGTTTGCAATGTTCTCTTTGCAGGTTGTCTGCTATGCTGGTCCTTCAAATGAGTCATGTAATTCCGTGTGAAATGTAATGCCCATGGGTCAGTGGCATTTCCATTTCATGTTCCAGGTGCATCCAAAAATCCAGCACAGATGGACTTTTTTTTGGTACTTTGGAAACCACAAGATTGTTTTCCTAATCGTGCATATTTTTTGTTCGAAACTTCTTGGATGGAAGGAATGTCAGGGCCTGTAGTAAACATGAGATAAGGAATCTTATTCTTCGGTATTTTGCTTCTTGCTCTCACGCCGTCTGTGGGGCGTTCGTTAGAATTGACCGAGTTGTTGTTCTTGTTCGTTTGTTTATTTTTGTGGCGTTGATAATATTTTCCAACCCGACAGTCTGACGCGAATAGAATGAAATTTACAATCTCTGTTTTGTTCCTTCCTCTACCAAACTCCAGCATCAACCAGCACGCGTGTTTGTTATTAATCTTTCTTTTGCGCTGAAACGAGAGAAGCAGTCGAAAATATGTCGTATTACGCGCGTCACGAGACGATTCGCGCTACCGCCGGCCTTGTCGCCGTCGGCCGGATTTGGTTGGCGCGTACTTTCCATCCCTCCGCAACTTACCGGGTCAGCCGGGGTTTCAACACCACAACTGCAGCACCCTTGGCTGCTGCACAGAATAATAAGGATGGAGCTAACAAAACGGGTCGATGGAAAAGTTCCGTCGAAGCAGCTAGTGAACGGTAAGTGAACCCTGCTTTACTAGTTAAAAACACAGCTAACATGTTAATTAAAAGGCTTTAGCAATAATTTAGCTCCCGTGAGAAGGCAGATTTGATCTGTCGTGTGATCAATTAGCATGTACCGGGGGTCGTAAAGCAAAAACATAGAAGAAACTTCCAGCATCTAATGTAAGATTAGAAGCGCAAAGGAATTTTTTTATAATTTAATGGTTGGAGGCTCGTCGCCATCGCGTCGGTTATCAGTTGCCCTGGGAAGTTGATTCCGTCTGATGGTATGAGTAGTGTTTTGGTTGATTAATCTAACCGCGAGTGATCGAACTGACCATGTGAACCCAATGAAAATCAATTGGGTCTCCGGTCAGCTACCGGCAACTGTTCCACATGCGTCAGCTCGTTTTATGTTACCGACTGCGACGAACCCAAAAAGAACAACGTAACGATGTGTTATTTTTAGCACATTAAAATGTTTTGATACGCGATCGTGTTCGGTCGCAGCTACGCGTTGCTATGTTTTGTTCCCATTAATACATCACCGAACGGGGCGGGGGGAACTGAAGAAGTTCGCAGTTTTTGAAGCGATGTTGGTGTGGATTGGTCAAGGTCCGAAGGAAACCGGAGGGTGGTTATGATTTCGCGACCGAACCACCCGTAGGCAAAGAACCGTTACCCTGCAGCCCATTTAGCACTTTCGTTTGTGGAACACCAACAATTTACGTTTTGGCGGGAATCTTTTTGCTAAAACTTCCATTTTTACAAAGAATCGTTCGAACAGAGTTTGCTGATCAGTGTTTTCATTAAGCGTTGCTTTTACGCTTCAAAAAAGAGCATAGTTTTGTCTTTCGTCTTAGAATGTATCGTATTTCGATAGAAAAAAAA